>JAJEJO010005132.1:6395-29622 GCA_020662805.1 Glaucomys volans | reverse complement strand
CTACTTCAGCACATCTAAAAGGGCCTTCCAGTCTGGCCTTGACCTTGTGTCCAGACATGGTTTCTGGATCCTCTTTCCCCACATTGCTTATATTCTATTCCAATGGTTCTCAACACTGGCTACATCATGGACTCATCTGGGAAGTTTTTATTAATGTCAGTGCTCAGGTCTCATCTCAGAAAAATTAAATCAGAATCACTGAGAGTACAGTTTCTAAAGAAACAGGTATTAAAAATCCTCTAGATGATTCTAATGTGCATGAGGCTAAAAAGTAATTCAAACTGCCTCTATTGCAGAAGGTTATTTTTGTTGGCATTTATCCTAAATTTAAAGTGTATAGATCCAAAATCAAATAAAGATGTGGAACGAGGAGAAAAACAACCATATTGAGTTTCTTATATTCTTTCTCAAGCATCCATAAGTTTGTATGCTCACCTGTTCTTTCAGTCCACTTGGAACACTTGTACATACTTTCTCATTCTGGCACTTTCCTTTTTATATTTTAAAGCTTAGCCTAAGTCCTGTCCCTCTTGAAAATGAAAGCAATTCCACATGCAGTTAGAAGTTTCCGGTTTTAAATGACATGGCATTTCTGCATTTATCTCTTTTAAAACATTGTAGAAACTTGATCACCAGTATTTCTCCTGCTTAACTAAATATCACAGCCTTCAGGGCAAGAAATCACATATATTTTTCATCTGCTTCACTGCCCTGTTACTCTTGAGAACCATACGTCAAGAAACAGGAAAAAATGCAGAGAAATATAAAGTTCAGAAGCCAAATGAAAATGCTATTGACTAGTTAAAGAAGATTATAATAATAATTAATTAATTAATAATTAAAGTTAGGAATATGGTAGCTGTTTGTGAGTCAAAGAGGCAATATAATATAACAGCAAAGAGTTTGGACTTCAGAGGTGTCCTTGTGGATTTTAATCCCATCTCAGCTTCTACTAGTTAGCTATCTTCCATATTGTTGTAAGAACCAGATTAGCCAGTAAACAGTCTTGCAAAGTGCCTTTATAAAGAATCTGGGACATAGTTTTTTATTAGTGTGATCTACTATTAAGAGTTTTTTTTTTTTTCATAAGTAGCTTCACTCTATATAGAGAATAAAATCTTATTTGAAATGTATAACTGAGATTTGGAGAAAAGAGTAAGTGTATTCTTTTGAGGAATATTGCCATAAAGGAAAGCTGATGAATGAGCTAGCAACTGTAGGACAATATTAAACCAAGATAGAGTTTCTCTTTTTAGAGAAAAAGATAACAATATGTTTGCATATTAATGGGAATGTCTCAAGAGAGGAAAAAGAAATTTTTCCAATGTTAGAAAATCAGGATTACTGAAATGTTGTCCATGAGGAGGTGAAGAACATGCGGAAATTAATGTATAAGTGGGAAGATTATATAGCAGTACAGTTTATCAGCAATTAAAGAAAGCAGAGAAGAGATTATGATTTCTGAAATTTCGGGGCATGGGAATGGATGAACGGACACAGATGAATAAATGGATGGGTAGAAGATATGGTAGGGAAGATAGAAGAAGTTCTTTTTCAATCATGTTATTCTCACAATGAGATAGAGGGCATATATTAATAAACCAGAAATGAGTTGGTGACAATTTGAGAAGAAGGCCAGAAACATGAAAAGATTGACTAGAAGGGTGAGTATTTGGACTAGGTGAATATATTAGGATTCCTAGGTAGCATGATCATCTCACTGAAGACTGAAGATAATGAATTTAAAATGAGACCTGTTAGTATATGTGTGTGTTTCTCCTGCCTCAGCTGCAGAGATGCAGGTAGAGAGATATCACAAATTTAGGGTAAATCAGTTTGTTGTGAATTTTGCAAAAATGCAGGAGAAATATAAAGAAGTTTTGGTGGGTATCATGGAGTAATTATAATGGTGATCTGCATTTCAAGTGTACTATACATTGATGATAATAGGAAGGAAATGAGAATTAAATGGAGTGGAATCAATGTACTGTCAGTTCAGGTGAGGTCCAAAGCAACTAGACATGGGAGCTGCATGTGGTGGAATTTCTGTGAATCTCTTTTCTCTACCTCTCATCACATGCAGCTTAACTATTAGCAGAACTACTGAAATGATGTCCTTAGGAAGGCGACCTGCTACACTCCCCTCTACTCTTCACTGTGCCTCCTCCAGAAAACCTTCCTTGAGTCTCATAGACTAGTTTGAGTACTCTTCCAATCTACTCCTATCATGTTTTGCTGATTAATCACAGGCCATTAAGTCCTCTGAATTATCTATCAGACTCATCATATCATATTTACCTCTAAACTACTTGTAGGAAATATTCAGAAGTATTTTGATGGACATATGAAAATACCTGTGAAAGAATTAATAAGCAAGTCCCTTTGTGTGGTAGATAAAATAATGGCCTCTAAAAACATTCACATCCTAATCTCTTGGGATCATATTATTTTACACACAGATCTGATTAAATCAAGACTCTTGAGATGCTGGGATTATCCTGGATTATCTGAGCAAATTCAATGTAATCATAAGAGGGGGACCAGAGGAGAGGTGAGGATGGAAACAGGTAGAAGTTATCCAACTGATCATGAAGCAAAAGGACCGAGGCAAAGAGATGGAGGCAGTGCCAAAGAACTAGAAAAGTCAAGGAACAGGATTCTTTGCTAGAGTCTCAAGAAAGAAGACAGTTTGCTGATTTGCTGATTTTTAGCCTAAGATTCATTTCAGACTTACAACTTCTGGAATTGAAAAATAAAATATATTCCTGTCTTATAAACCACTAAATTCATGATAATTTGACATAGCAACAGTAGGAAACTAGTACAGTAATTAAACAGATAATTCACCTGGACTGTAAGTGTAATCTTAACCTCTTTATAGGGGCTGAAATAGTCAGCAACAGATCATTGACATAGGATGGAATTTCTCTCCTACTCTGACTTTTATTACCCCATCATTTGATATTTAAGACCTAAACTTAAATGAATTTCCCTATGATGATAGATAAGTATAACACACTTATATCTTTGTGCCATGTGTGATTATGAGATGATAACAACAGGTTCAATATTCCAGACATTTCATTTTAGCTCTAGATAGCGTTAGATACACTTCTATTCTTCTATACATTATAGCAATCCTTTCTGAACCTGTTTGGCAAATGGAATGCAGGTAGGTTCAAATTTTAGAAAATATTGGCATCCATCTAATAACTTTTTTCACAGTGAGTTGTGAAAGTGACTTACAGTGACAAAATTTATTATACCCACCAAAATATGTAAGCTTTCTGGACATATCATGAATTGTAAGGCAATGAGTATTTTATTTTTGATGCAGCTAAATGCATCTGCAGTTTGATGGCCCTCATAAGTAATAATTTGAATTGCCTATCAGAGAAAAGTGTTGGAGTTATTTACAAAAGAAAATCTAACCCAATAACCCAAGGTGTCACCATTTTCTGCAGAAATAAAGTGAATCTGGCAGCAAGTATAATGAAATGAGATAAGCCATACACTTGAAATCTTATATTCTGTGTTAAAAAAAAAATCCTCACCATCTATTTCTGTGCATCTATAGACTTACTGAAATAGAATTCACATAAATCATGTAGATGATCAGCCAAAGATCTAATGCTAAAATTTTTGTAATGGTGGCAACCATGCCTCCCAGGAATGTCTCCTTCTGCCTCTGGTTGACCATCTTTGAGTTTCTCCTTTGCCTCTATTCTCCTTGAGTGCATCTTATGTCTGTCAGCCCTCTGTTGTTAACTGGACCTTATTCCTAAATGTGCTTTCTCTGTGAACTATAATTTTATTCAGTAGATACCATGATTTTTGCTGTAATTACTGTTATGGTGACTAAACAAAAACAAACAAACAAACAAACAATTTTCCTGACGTTGGGCCAACAACTTCTGTTCAGTTTCAACTTCCTAACCAAAAGTTTTCCTCAAATCCTTTCATTTTGTTTATTTGTAGTATATTCACAACTAATCTTCACTTTCCCATAATTCCAAAATATTGTTATTTTGAGTAATTACTGCTTCAGGGGAGAGCAGGAACATTCTGGAAAGAACAAAGCTACTGTGTTAAATGATCTCTGATGTTATTTAGTCAAATGTACCAAATAAAGTTACTTACCATCCTCAATTTCACTATCCTTCTGTGAAAAAAAAATGCACATTAAACATCTCTATTAGGAGAAAGAACAATTCAGTATATTTAGAAGAAAAGAATAATAAGCATGCAAGAGCCTCTGATAATAACAATGGCACAGTTGAACATGTGAACCTAAACATGACTATAACCTAAATATCGGTACCATGAACAGGGGTGAGCTCTACCCAACAAACTAGAGAACAGCATCATTACTTTTTGCAATGTCTTATCCAGCAGCTACTACAAGTACCTATCTCAGCCATTTCATTCCTCTGACCCTGCAGTTCTCAATTTGTGATTTAGGGATCCCTAGAAGTCTTTTGCAGAGCAACTGTGACATCAAAAGTATCTCCAAAACAGTGCTAAATGGTACTAAAATGGTAGTATTTTCACTAACGTTCTTTTCTAAGTACTCAGTGACATTTCCCAGAATATCATGATGCTCTTATAACACTGGGATAAAAGAAGAAGCAAATGTAAGATTCTGTCTTCTAATAAACCAGTCACTAAGAGATATGCAGATCTGTGAAAATACACAGCAATGCCACTTTCACTATAGTTTTGAAAAATATAGTCATTTGCCATATATGTTACCTATGTTAAAATGTAATAAATATATTATTGTTAATTTTAACTAAGTTATTTAATAGTTTTATATGTCCCATCTCTAATTTTGAATATAATAACTAGATAATCTCAAAACACAAAAATGTTGAGGGGACTTCTATAATTTTTATCCATGTAAAGAATTCCTGAAGAGCAATGTTCTGAAACCACCACTTTTGGTTTTTCCTCTCAGTAGGTCACTCACTCTCACCCAGCTCCATTTGAGTCACGTAACTACTCCACTGTTTTCTATTGTAATTTGACTTACTGTGATTCCCTGTGTGTAAGGATTCTTAAGACTTCCCCTTGGGCTTGAATGTGTTCAAGCATAGCAGATACAAGCCAAGTCCTGCCTTACCAGAACAGTGTAAACCTTTATTTGCTAATCCCACAAAATAAGACTGTTTGGAACAGGACATGAAGGCATTTTGCCTCATGCCCCATCTGAATCTTAGACCATTCATCTCCTTAAATATACTTGGATTCTGTCTCAATGTTTGTCCTTCTAACCAAGCAGGAATTCTAGATCCTAAACCCAATTCACTTCTCGGAGCCACTGCAATTTGTCTCTTCTCTCCAATAAGGACAGGATCTCTGATCTTAGCATCTTAAGCCAGAATCTTAGCTCCTCCCTGCCAAATTAACTTAGTCCCAAGGAAGGACTAATTATATCATGCCTATGGACTGATTGAGGCCTCAGAACAGTGATGATTTAAAAAAAAAACACGGATCTCCAGGTCTATAAACTCAGCCAGAAGTAACATAAAGTTTTAGAATTTCTAAAGGAGAATTTTTTTGTTATTGTTTGTTTATTTGGAAGAGCTATGTTTCTCGAGCAGATGAATCTCCATATTCTAGAGTTGTGCTGTCCAGTATGACTATTGAGCCCTAAAACTAAGAATCAAGAGCAAAATATGCACTGCATTTTGTAGAAAGGAGTCAGTCTACCCTAATTTCAACTGGATTCTTCTCTTCTTCCTACTTTTATTCTTGTATAAGTATGATTCATTTTCTATATAGAAGTCATAATGAAAACATGGCTCCTTAAAATTCTTAAGGTTGTGAAAAACAAGGAATATCTGAGAAACTAAGAGGCCAGAAGAGAAAAGGATATGTGACAACTGGACCAACACCAGCACAGACTAAAAAGTATGCAAAGGAAATGTTTGTAAAATTCAAAGAAATTCTGGAGTTTAGGTTATAGTCATGTTCATTTCTTACTTTTGATGAAGCTACCATGATAATTTAAGGTATTAACAATGAAATGGGGTCATGAGTACCCAGTGGAACCCCCATATCTGAAGTTTTACTTCCTATGGTTTCATTCATTCATTTTCAAATGCAATCTGAAAATAATAAATAGAAAATTCCAGAAATAAACAATTTGCAAGTTTTAAATTGTGCACCATTCAGTGTGGTGTGATAAAATCTCATGCTCTCCTACTCTGACTCTTCCAGAATAGGAATCATTCCTTTGCCCAGTGCACCTACATTGTATACACTACCCACACGTAAGTTGCTTAGTAGCCAACCCAGTTATCAGGTCAACCATCAGGTTAACAAAGTGTTTCCTTTCAGGTGACCTTTATTTTAATTAACAATACCCCCAAAGCACAAAAGTTATGATGCAAAAGGGATACCAAGGCATACAATATTACAGGACAGATTAAATCTGTGGTGATACTGCAAGACATATAGGGGGAAAACAACAGTGAATATAAGGTTAAGTAATATATCAACTGTTTCAAACATTTACTGGGAACATGGATAAAACATAAAAAATTGAATCAAACCATATTACTCCTTTATTTAATGACCTTCAATGGTTTTCTATTTTTTATACTATGAAATCCAACCTCTTCACAGCTCATAAGGCCCCTGATCACTTCTCTGTTCCCATATCTTATGTTCTCCTCCCAGCCTCTCTGGTCTCAGTTCTCCTCTGTGAGCATGCCAACATCATTTCCACTTCAGATTCATTGTATTTGCTGTTACTTCTGTCTAGAACCTTCAAGCTATCTCATAGCTGACAATTTTTATCATCTATATCTGAATGCAGTGACCTCATCAGAAATTTTTTTTCTCATGAATTCACTATTTAAATTACCACTCTCCTCTTGCACTCAATATCACATTATCTTGTTTTACATTTGTATGTATGTATATGTTATTGTTCTATAGAACTTACTGCTATTTGAAAATATGCATTTCCCTCTTTCTCATATTACTAGATTTTTTTTTCTGTTTCTCTTAAGTATAAGCAGGTATAGACTATTTTATTCACTGCTGTATGACCAGCACCTAGAAGAGTACAGGTATACAATAGAAATGGTCTGGTTATTTATCACTGCATAAAATTTCAAAGGTTAGTGGCATAAAATAATCCCATGGTTCTGTGACTCAGCAATCCAAAAAGGGCAGAGCAGGGATAGTTTCTTCTTGTTCTCCAATGTTCAGAGTCTCAGTTGGAATGGATTAAGTGTCTGAATGGGAATATTCAAGATTTTTTTTCAGTCAAGTGTTAATCCAGGAAGACAGGTTGAGACCCATTTCTTCTCAACATGGTCCTCTCTAAGGCTTCTGCTAAGGGTGTTTAGAAGCTTGGGTTTTGAGAGAAATCAGAGGCTGCCAGTCAGGTAAAGGGTTATACTCAGAACTTCTCTTCCATCTTATTTTATTGCTCAAAAAAGTCACAAGCCAGAGTAAATGAATTAAGGAAAAAAAAAAAGACCCCCATCTCTTATCAGAGAACTAGCAAGATTATAATGTAGATTATAATGTGGGACAGGAGACACTGTTACAGAATCTCTGGCAACCAGGTCAGAGAGGTTTGGGCTATAATTCACGTGCAACCTACACTTACCACATGACCAATAGGCCCTAGATCTCATACAATTATAGCATAGGAACAAAATCTACTCTTGGTATCTTGGGCCTCAGCTGAGATAGATGACAAAAATAGAGGGTAAAATATGAGGGATGGCATCTTTATCTTCATGAACATGGTGACAAATTGATGCTGTCTGTCAGGTGGGGTGCCAAGTAGGAGCTGTTCCCTCTCTTTGAGCCTCTCTAGGGCTCATCAAAGCTAGCTTTTAAGAGAATGGATCAACACTTTACTGGCTAAGTACATGCTATACTCACATTTCATTAGACAAAACTAATCATAGGGTGAACTAAATTTAAAGAGGTTAAGAAATACAAAGTACATTTGCTTGTATTTCAAAACATAACATTTCATAATAGAGTGCCTAAATTTGTACTGTTATGCCTCTTAATAGGATTCTGTGACCTAGTAAAATTTACTTAAATCTTGAAGATTTCAAAATAAAGGACAAACTCTTTGGATATATAAAATGAAATCTGAATGCAATAGAATATTGCTGTACCAGAGAAATAATATTAGAATTTTGCCCACACTAGATGTTTTTATTAATATATGTCAAATATCTGTGACATGATGTTCATTTTGAAAAATAATAACACTCACTTATGACTACTTAGGTGTCATCCATAATACTATTTTAACAGTTGAAAAGTCATAACATATGATAACACTATTACAAGATTTTGAACAATAAAAAAGCCTCACTGAACCAATCCATAGTAATTCTAAGATAGTTTCAATTTCCTACTTAAATACAACCAGTTTTACTAGAAAAATAATTGTTTCATAAATTTGAATGCTAGATTAGCAGAAATGACACTTTGCTATACAAAAGTTAGAAACATCTTAGGAATTTTTGAACTACACTTCTTTATAGTCAAAGTAGATATATAAATACAAATTTTGTAAAGTTTTGACAATTTCCGTCAGGAATATTGTGTTTAGCAACAGAAACATGGACATTTCAGATCTAAACTATAGGACCTGGTAAGGTTGGAGTTAATCCCTCATCCATCACAATGGCTGCCATTGATCTCAGAGTCAATCTGGAGGGCGGGTACTACTGCTTGGCTGAGCCTATGTGATGTATCCAAGTTCGAGGGATGTGGAGAAAAAAAATGCTTGATGCTTTAAAATGTATCAAGCTCTTCTTTGTACTCAGCTATGTAAGTTGGTGATCCCTTATACATAGACATGAGGTTCGGATTAAAAGTATAAAGAAAGGCATATTCCCTCTAAGTAAACATTCATGTTTATCAATAATTCAAAATTTACCCCAAAATAATAGTATAAATTAACTATAAATTTATCTTACAATATTAAAATATATGCTGATTGCACTGTCATATCAAGGCATTTTTCAAGGTCAGACTAAATATTTTCCACATCTGTCCTGATAAATAAATATGTCTATAGAGTTTTAGTGAGGTGATAATTTGAATATTTCTTCTTTCTTCCATGTTTAGTTTAAAAAGTAATATTTACATAATATTTTTGTACATATGTTATGATTTATCTAAATTAGCTAGTCAGGTAGTAAAAATACAGTAAAGAAAAATTCTCAACACAATATATGCAAAATATACACAATATATGTATATATATATATATCTGTGTGTGTCTATGTGTGTGTATATTTCAAACTTTATTATTAGATTAGTGGTTCTACTGGGTTTAATTATAGATTGAAATTAAACTGCAATTTCTAACAACATGCTTAAATTTTTACTGGCACCCAATGCAGTTTGTCTCCAATATAACTTACAAACCACATGTGGAATTTTTTTTTAAAAAGTAAAACATGAAAATAGAAATAATGAGGCATGGATGCAGCCATATTGCAATAATAACTTAGGTTGTAAAAGAAAAAAGATGTTATGGTCCTAATGTAAAGATTTTAAATTTTTTGAAACTGTTTTATGAGGAAATCTGAGGAAAAAAAATCAGTAAACCATTTTATTTCTTTATAAAACAATGACTATTTGACATGAGTGAAACAGATCTTAAATTATAAGTTAAAAAGTTACAAAGAGAAGGAAAATGAGCATGAATTTTAAACAATAGTGATGAATGCTACACAATTAACATTAAATCATAATGCTGTTTGGTTGGAGATCAAATAATAGTATTCTTCCCAGCAACTTCCTTCAGAGTTCCCTAAGGGAAATTTATGCACAGAGAACGAATACAGGAAAGTAACACTTTGTCATCAATTGGGACATTAGTTATCACATTCTCAAAATTCTAGTGAGTTAATTGGACCCACAATTTTGTATCTTCTATTATTTGGGCATTAAATTCAAAACTAGGGACAACAAAATTAGGTAGCTCCATGGTACCTGGCCTTGTGAAAGAACTCCCTCTTCTAAGACCTGGAGATTAAAAAAAAAATAAAAAGAAACACTTAAACTATATAAGTCCTCTATAAAGAATGAAGAAAAGAGACTTAAGATGAGTCATCAGATATAGAACAGGGCAAAATCAGTCCGACCTTGCAAAGGCTGGTATGGTTTTCAGCTGTTACTTACAGGTGACAGGGATCTATTGCTCTAGGGAATAGGATGATATCACTTAATTTTACAAATACTTTTCTAGATGTTATGAGGAAACTGGATGTTTCAATAAATGCATGGAAGAAAAAAGAAGTTGAGTGACTACAACTATAGTCTAGGTAGGCTCAGTTAAACCCTGTAAAGTTCTTGGACCAAATTAGATTGTCCCAGAAGCAAGGAAACCTTAATGGATAGCCTTCCCTACTACTCTTCAGGGAGTCCAAACTCAAAGCAAGTTTACATGGAAGCATTTAACAACAGGTTCTGAGAGTGTTTATTTTTCTAATTGTCTCCTGCTTTGTATTTTATAAAATGTGCTTTTCCAGATTCAAGGATGATTTTGAGTTGGCATGACCTAAAATGGAAGTGACTATTATTCCCAGAAAATACAAAGTCCAAGATCATGCAAAGATATCAGAATCTTCAGATATGAAATATCTGGCATTACTTTGGTATTTTTCACAAAAATATTTAGCATATTTTATAAAATGTTTGCATTTTCTAAAACTATTTTGAATCTTCTCACTGAATGAGGATATTGCCAAATCATATTAAATAAATGCAAAACTCCATTTCTCTCTCTCTCTCTGTGTATGTGTGTGTGTGTGTGTGTGTGAGAGAGAGAGAGAGAGAGAGAGAGAGAGAGAGAGGAAGTTGGAGCTGAGAGGATGAAGGAAGGGCATATTATTAGAGAACTTTGGATCTTAAAGCCCATTAGTTAAATTTTCAAACATAACACAGGGACTATGAACATATTGACTACGTAGCTTGTTTTTGACCATATAAGACTATTTTATGTCTTGTATCCTAGCAGTCATGCTGAATAGGGAATAACTCAGACTACTGACATTCACCTAGTCCACATCAAACTACGTGCTGAACTACTCAAGCCTTGGTAATAAAATACTGGATCTAAAGGAGTTTGAAATGGCTGACCACTCAGATAGTAGTATCCTCTGAAACCTTAAAATCCCTTGGAGGAATTTTGAGATCAAAAGCCTGCAATCCTGAGCAACCTGAACTGACTTTCTAATCGCTCTGCCCTGAGTGCTGGCAGCAGTGACTCCTTGTATATCCCTTAAACAAGCATTCCTGGCTTGATTTGTCAGAACAGCGTCCAAGGCTGCACTTTCCATCAGTCCACAAACTATTGATGGATGTACACTCTTCAGACAGAGGTCCGATGTTTTGGATATCGAAAGAATCATAGGCTACTTGTAGATGCGCATTTGCAGTACACATAACAGCAAATGCATAAAAAGTGTGTTGGTGAACAAGCAGCAGGCATTGCCTGACATTAAAAAACCATAACAACTACTAAAGAATAGAAAACACCACTTGGGAGTTTGTTAGAACTCTGGGGCTCTGGTGTTGTCAATCCAGTCAGCTAGAGAGACTCATGCTGAGAGCATCTTCTGGCAGAAGTCAGAAGTTCTGCAGCATCCACCACTGGTCTTTTGGACTAGATGACTTTCTTTCCTTTTTTTTCAATTTATTTATTTTGATTCATTGAACACAAATGGAGTACAGCTATTGTTCCTCTGGTTGTACACAAAGTAGAGTCACACCATCTGTGCATTCATACATGTACACAGGGCAATGATGTCTGTCTCATTCTGTTATTATTATTACCCCCCCCGACCCCACCCCTCACTTCCCTCTATGCTATCTATCCTTATAATGCAGGGTGGAAGGGAGGCAAGAATAAATGACTTTCTGGTGCATCTGCTCACCACTCTCCCTTTAAAGGATTTACAGGTCTCCAAGGGGCACCGCTTACTACTGTACCTGCTACTGAAGACCCCAAATAACTCTGAAACCAGAGACTCAGACAGCTATGCATTTTGTAAGAAAAACATGGGAGGACCACATTTTTCAATTTTCCAATTTAATGACAATAGCAAGTTTAGGAATAGGGAAAAGAGGTTGACATGGGAGGTATACTCAGACCCTTGAACATTTCACAACCACAGATTTATCTCTAGAATCATAAATTTGGAATCTTCATTGTTAGCCATTGATTTCAAACCTGGTTTTATTGTGTCATTATTACTAATGACAGTAACCAATTAACAAATAAGAGAAGCTGGAAGACTGTGGCTTTCAGACTAGTCAATAAAAGGACTCTCATAAGAGAAGGAAAGGATAAATCCACCTGATGGGCCAGTGGAAGTACAAGGTAGCCCACAGTCGATTCCACCAGCTCCTCAGCTAATGCCTATGATTAAAATATTTGCTCTGCCAGGTGAACCCCTGGGAGCTGAACTATTGTATTTTCCCAATTTGTTGACAATACTTATGAAAATATCCTGTGCTTTAAAAATTCAACTCAAGCTGTTCATATTCATGCCCACAAGGGTCCTTGAGCAAGAAAATCCTCATTATTGGAAAAATCCATTGTTCTGCCTCTGGAGGGGAGATAAAGGGATGCAAGTTTACTCAAAAAAAGACATAGGGGGATTAAACTATAGTTTTACTCCTTCTGCAAAATATTTTGCTTTGAGACAATTTTTAGATTTGAAGACCAGTGTGTAGTGTGCTCCCATTATCTTCCACCAAACTTCTCCTTCAAATGTTAAATCTCCCCTAAATGTGGTATATTTATCAAAATTAAGAATTTAATAGTGGTACAGTGTGATTCACAGAGCTACACATTTATTCATGTTGCACTGGTTTTCCCACCATTGTTCATTTTCTGTTCTAGAATCACGGCTGGACACTACAGTGCATTTAGTCAGCATGTGTCCCTAAGTCCCCGTCAGTTTGTGACTGTGTCTGTGTTTTCTTTCTGTGACTTTGTTTTTCATGACTTTGTCACCTTCAAGAGGACTGGTCTTGTAGAGTGTCACTCACGTTGGATTCATCAGATGCTTGGTTTTGATTGGATGGTGGCTTTATATTCAAGAGAGAACACCTCAGCCATATCCTTACTGTGTCGTGTTGGTGGAACCATTGTCAATCAGACTTGTTACCAGTGATACTAACCTTGATCCTTAGATGATTAAATGGTGACTGCCTTAGAAACGTATCCCTTCTAAAGTTAATATTTTCCTTCACATATTCTATTTATTAGAGGCTAAGTATATTCCATACTCTATGAGAGAATTGAGCTCCACCTCCTGGACAAAAGAAGATCAAAGAATTTATGACTATAGGTTAGAACTAACACAGAAGTTATTAATAAAGTCTTGGGAAAAACTGTGTTGCCTCTGTGCAAACATCCTGGTTTGCTTTATAATTTGTCCCACTTCTTTTAACATCCATCACTGCATCTTTCTCACAGGAATAATTACTGTAGTGTTCTCCTGGTGATTTTCTATGGACTTCAATCTTCCTACCTTTACTATTTGAATTTTTCTATGAAAATAAACATGTCTCTTCTCCCCCATTTGCATGCACATGTAATGAATATATATTCAAAATATAATTATTCATTTATAGGTATTTTTTTATTTCTTCATTTATTTTGGTTACAAACTATCACCACAGTTGTTATGCTGCCCAAATAGGTCTATTCTGAATACTGGGAATGCACTCAGTTTATCTTCAGTGACATTTTGACATGGCTCCATTGTTTTTTTAACTTTTTAAGTTCTTCTATTATGGCACTACAAGATGCTCCAAGCTTATTTTGTATTTTTCATTGCACCAGTCCCAGGGTTATCCATTTCACCAGGATCCCTGGTTGCTTTAATTCAAGCATGATATTTAGAAAAGCAAGCAGAAATGATACTTTCTCCACTTTTACAACTAGAAAAAAAATTATGAAAATTGAAAAGTAATAAATTTTCTTGTATTCAAAAAAGAAGTCACTGAACAAATGACTAATGCCAATTGTCTGTGGGGAGACAGGGCCTGCAGGCAAGAAATGAGACTCAAGGAGCTACTGACTTGGGAGAGATGCAATTAAATGTTACATAAATATTGGTAAGCTGACTAAAACAGTTGGGGTCTGAATTTCCTCTGGCAAACTGAAAATATTACTGATGTGCAATACTGCCTCCAATCCAGAGTGAAGGTCCTAAGTTCTACTGATTTGTGCCATAGTTTGCACATGCATATAGGCTGGGTAAGATCCCTAGTGCAAAATGCCCCCAGTCTAAATTAAATGGCTACAAGAAATAAATCTTAGTGAGTAACAAGGTCATATTTTTTACCATTAACCCTATAATGAATCATTAGAAAGTTTTCATTATGGAGAAAAATGAACATTGTATTTACAATGTTTGGAATGGGAAAGAATTGGGTACTATGAGATGGTTGCTGAAAAAGAATAAATTAATAAGTTGATTGAAATGATCCCTTATCACACCTAAACAGTTAACTACAAAATTCTAAATTCAGGGACTTTGTTGCATGCTCAGTATTAGCATGTAATAGGAATAGCATAATTTCTCTCTCTCTCTTTTTTTTTTTTTTTTTTTTGTACCAGGGATTGAACCCAGAGGCACTTAACCACTGAGCCAACAACCCCAGCCTTTTCTTTCTATTTTATTTTGAGACAGGGTCTTGCTAAGTTGCTTAGGGCCTTGCTAAGCTCCTGAGGCTGACTTTAAATTTGTGATCCTCCTCCTGCCTCAGCTTCCTGAGCACCTGGGATTATAGGCTTGTGCCACCATACCAGCTGAATGGCACAAATTCTGATGACCTTTTCCTATTGCACTTCTATATTTATTATATTTTGAGTATATGCTAGTTTAGTATCTTTTTCTATTCATGCCCTAGAGTCTAAAATATTTAAAGTTTAATGATAATATACTGTTTTAAACTTGTTCTAATATATTTGAAGAGAAAGTTCAAAGATAGAAACATTTGTGATTGGAAATATATTCTTATGTATAAATCATGACATATTTAGCTTTTTCTTTGTTTAAATATAACTGGCTAGAAAAAGCATTAAGTACTTTTTAAAGTATCAAATTATCCCTGCAGATATTTTCTCAATAACTTGTAAAAATTTAATAATTTAATTTAAAATAAGGAAAAACAAGTTTTTGGAGTGACAAATCCAAAAAAAAAAAATTGACAGTCCTGCAAAACCCTGAATTATGGTAGACTTCATGGGAAGTTTTATGTTCTGCTAAACCTAACCTTGATGAGATTGGGTGGGACTGAGAACTATTTTTAAATTTGGCCACAAGATGGTGCCAAATCACAAAGCAATTTCAAAGATAAACCAAAGTGTATTCCAAAGTATTTGTATTTTACCTGTGTTTCTTTTCACATTGTGTCCACAGGCTTTACAATTCCTGTCAGTCAGTATCTTCCTCCAATTTATTTTGTATTTCAAGATCTTTTTCAGGTCTGCCTTTGAACTTTTTGTCTCTCCTATTCCTTGTTGTTTATCTAGGCTTTAAGGAAATCAATTAAGCTTATTTTCTTGAAAACCATGGGCAATGTTGGTAAAATAAAATTTCAAAAGTAAGAAATAGTATAATTCTATTTCTGTTAGTTATTGTTATTTATTATCGTCTGTACCAGAGGGTCAATTAATGTAGCAGTCACAAACAGAACAAGCTCTTGGGGGAATAACAAGCTCGATAGAAGCTGAAAAATATTCTCATTAATTTGATCATGTTCTTGTCTTTCTTCACCAACAGGACCTTCATCTTTTGAGAAGTTTGCCTTGCTTGAAGGGCAGCAAACAATTAAAGACATCCTCCAAGAAAAACAGAAACTGAGAGGAATTCTTAACAAAGTGATGCTCCCGGATGATTTGACATCCCTCATGACTGCATTTCTTCTCTCAGATCAGCAGGACATGGTTACTGAGAATTACCATTTTAAGTTCAAAAACATTCAAGATTGTAATACTGTAGCTTGTCTGGAATCTAAGAATCATATCTGAAGGTCTTCTGTGTCTCCTTTAGAAAAAGAGCAATTTGATGATTTGTTGAAGCAAAGAATAAATTGTACTAGAAAGTACAGAGACCCAAGACCCAAAGATAAGAGAGGAGATATTCTATGCCCTATAAAGATTATTACAACATTAGAGAAGAAAACAAATTTTCTGGAGTGTTTTATAGAAAATTATTTCAGCTATGTTTGTTGGTGAAGAGTATATTCAAGAGACTTCTGGACCAAAGTGAGTAAACTTTTTGACTAAAACTACACTGCTTCTGAAATGAAAGCAGTCATAGACAGAAAATAGGTAAGCAAATGAGAACGACTGTTTCCAGTAATGTTTAGTTGCAAATATAGATGGAATTAAATACTTAAGAATAAATTGAACAAAAGAAGTGTCACATTTACCCACTGAAAACTAAAAACTATGGTTGAAAGAAGTTAAATGAAAATAATAATAAATTAATAAATAGAAATAATAATAAAAGAATGTAACAAGATATCCCAGGTCCTCAGATCAGTAAACAATATTATGAGACCATGGCAATAATTTCCCAATTGACCTATAGGTCCCATGCAATCCCTATCAATATCTCAACTGATATGTTCAGTAATGGACATATTAATCTGAAAATTTGTGTACAATGCAAAGGATCAGAATAGCCAAAACAATTATGAAAAAGAAAATAAGATAGCTCACAATTCTCAAAACTTACTACAAAGCTATGGTAATCAAGGCAGTTGTGGTTTTGGTGTAAAGACAGAAATAACTCTTCCCTGAGAAAAATGAAAGTGAGTAAAATAGAGTCATTACTTTCTAGAACACAGAGAATGTTTACATCTCTAGTTCCAAATTCATATCATGAGAAGTCATTACTTCAAATATATTGATCACCAATTATGTGCTAAATACTTTGTGAGGCATGGAGCATAAAAAGACAAGATCCCTGCTCTTGTGAAACTCACAACCTCTTGAAAGAAACAGAAAAAATTCAAGCCTATAGATGCACAATTTCAATGTATAAATTCTATTTCAAAAATAATAGATTATTTTCCAATAATAATGAAATATCCAATGACAAAACACCCAGACATGATAATTCAAATCTCTCTCTCTCTCTCTCAATCTCTCTCTCTCTCTCTCTCTCTCTCTCTCTCACACACACACACACACAATACAAAGTGGCTATATTTCAGAGAGAATAGAATGAAAAACATTTCCCCTCTTTGAGGTTTTAATTTTACTGATATTTAAAGTTCAGTTGAACTTTATTTTGTAATAAAAATGTTTAAAAATTGATTTAATTTACCTAAGTTGATGTCATAACAAAGTGACTAAAATTAAGAGCTCTGAAATTGAACTGCCTCCGTATGAATGTGGACCCCTGACTCACCATTAATGTGAACACTGATGTGAACACTGAGCCAATTACTTGACTTGATGTTTCCATTTCTTTATTATGATATTGTGAGATTTACATGACTTAAAATACTTAATAAGCACTCAACAAATATTTATTTATTTTCCCTCCCTGCTGTGAGTCATCCAAGGTCAACTGATACAGTTTGAGCATAGCTGGGCTTGACTTTCAGCTTTGGTTGGGTACAAGTTTGCCCTTTCCTCTGTTATCTTCCTGGGACTGGGACTGTGTGGTCCAGTTGTGGCATATTCTTCTTACTCCACTAATAGAACAGCAAGAAAGTCATTGAAATCCACAAGCACTACTCAGGTTTTGCTTGCATTCTGTCTGCTCCCATGCCAGTAAGGGAAGCAAGCCAAGGGATGAAATAAAGTAGAAGCAGGGAATTGCACTCAGCTTCCAAGGGGAGGAGCTGCAAAGGCACAAGGCAAAGGGCATGGGTAGAGGAAGATGTGAACATGAGCCAAATTCAGCCACTGAATGTGATTCTGACAATAATAAAAACAAATGCTTTTTTAGTACTCTATGCTTCTGTGATGCACTTCAAATACAAAGGTGGCTTCCTCATTCCTGAAATTCTAAGTATGGAAAAAGATATGTATAGGGACCAAACTATCTTTTCTGTAACTGTATCAGAAAAGATAGTTTGGTCCCTATACATAGAGTACTAAAAAAGCATTTCTTTTTATTATTGTCAGAATCACTGTAAACTTCATTAAGCAAACAGAAGTTTTCATGAACGTAATTATCTACAACCTGTTTCCTGCTTTCCTGGTAAATGTTTCTTCAAAAATCTAATTCCTGGAGAATTTGCACTTGTCAAGTAAACAATCAATAGAAGAGAAAATGAAACTAAGAGTTATTTCCTTTTTGCAGGTTTTTTGAGGTATAATTAATAAATAAAAATGATGTCTTTTAAGATGTGTAATATAATGTATCAGTATATGTGAAATGTGAAATATATTGTGAAAAGATTACCACAATCAAGTTGATTAAGTATTTGTCACCAAACATGGATACCTTGTACGTGTATGTGTGTTTGTGTTTGTGTTGAGAAAATTTAAGATCTACTCTGTCAACAAAATTCAAATATACATTATTATGAAATATGGTCACTATGCTTTACATTAGGTCTCTAGAATCCATTCATCTTGCAATTAAAAATTTGTACCCTTTGATCAACAATGTCTCATTCTTCCCCCTCTCCTATTCCCAGCCTCTGACAATCTCCATTCTACTTTCTATTTCTATGATCAAATTTCTTTTAGATTGCACAAAATACTGAGGCAATGCGGTATTTGGTTCTTGTCTTTCTATGCCTTGCTTATTTCACTTAGCATAGTGCCTTTCAGGTTCACTCATCAGTTGCAAATGAAAGATTTCATTGTTTTTGTGGAAATGTACACCACATTTCATTTATGCATCCATACATTGATGGACATCTAGGTTGATTCTGTATCCGGAAACTGAATAATGCTGCTATGAACAAGAGAGTTCAGATATCTCTTTAAAATAGTGATTTCATTTCCATTGGATATGGACAAAGAATAGGAATTACTGGATCATAGAGTAGTTCTATTTTTCTTTTTTTATTTCTTTGAGGAACTTCCATACTTTTGACTTTTGAATAGGAGACATCCTAGTAAAAAGAATATGATAGTCTCTTTGTGGTTTTGACTTACATTTCCTTACAATTAGTGATATTGAACATCTTTTACTATATGTGTTGGCCACTTGTATGTCTTCTTTGGAAAAATATTTACTCAGGTCATTCAAATTCTTCACCTAATTTTTAATCAGATATTTTATTTCATTGCTCATTGCTATTGAGTTGTAGAAGGTCCTCAGAACTTTTGCATTTTTGAACACTTACCAGATAATATAGTTTTGCAATATTTTTCACATCCTGAGTTGTCTTCTCATTTTGTTGATTGTTTCCTTTGCTGTGAAGCAACTTTATACACTAATATAGTCTCACTGGTTTATTTTTGCTTTTATTGTCTGTGCTATTGGAGTCGTATCCATACAGTAATTACCAAGAACAGTCTTATGTATCTTTTCCCTGTGTTTTATTTTAGTAATTTTTTAGTTTCAAGTTTTACATTTAGTTTTCAAAGCATTTCAAGTTGATTTTTCTGTATGGCTTAAAACAAGAATTTCCTTTTCTTTTTCTTCCTCTTCCTCTCCAAATGTGAATATCCAGTTTTCCTGAGTCAATCTGTTCAAGAGATTATCATTTACCCAGTGTGTTCTTAAAATCTTTATTGAAAATGAGTTGCAACATATATATATTACATATGTATGATATATACTAAATATATATTGTATGTAATATGTGTGTGTGTGTGTGTGTGTGTGTGTGTGTGTATGAAATTCCTGGGCTCTCTGTGCTGTTCCTTTGGTCTATGTGTCTGTTTTTATGCCAGAATCCTACCTTTGGATTACTATAGTTTTGTAATGTGATTTGAAATCAGGAAATGTAAAGTCTCTAGCTTTGTTCTTCCTGCTTGAAATTGCATTATCTATTCAGAGTCTTTGATATCTGTATATGAATTCTAAGAATGTTTTAATTGCTATCAAAAATAGCATTTGAGTTTTTATAGGTATTGCATTGAACCTGGAGACCACTTTAAATATTATAGACTTTTGATGAAAATATTAATTTTTCCTGCTAATGTGATACATATTTTTTCATTTATTTGTGATTAATCTAATTTTCCATCAGTGTTTTCCAGTTTTCAATGTGTAGATCTTTTACTATTCCTTGGTTAAATTTTATTTCTATGTACTATAAATGCTACTATAAATATGATTTTTTTTCTTAAATTTCCTTTTGGATAGTTTTTAATTGTAATATAGAAATGCAACTGATGTTTGCATATGAATTCTCTATTCTATAACTTTACTGAATTTATTTACTAGTTGTAATAATTTTTTAACAAATTTCTTTGGGTTTTCTTTATGTAAGATCATGCTTTCGGAAAACAGAAAAAAATTAAATTCTTTGTTTCTGATCTGGATGGCTTTTGTTTCTTGCATAATTGCTCTGCCTAGGACTCCTTGTATCATGTTGATTAAAGCTCTGAGATTAGGCACCTGATCTTGTTCCTTACCTTAGAGAATAAACTTTCAACTTTTCATAGTTGAATGTATTGGGAACTGAGGGGGCCAACTCAATAGACATATGAACTCTATTGAATTGAGATACATTTTTCTTATATCTAATTTGTTGTCTGTTAATTACAGTCATCTCATTGGTCTTCACATACTCATTGCTATATTAGACTTATGGAAGTTTTTTCCAACTCAATTAACATTGCTTCAGGTCCACAAAAACCTTCCTTCCTTCCTTCCTTCCTTCCTTCAGTCCTTCCTTCCTTCCTTCAGTCCTTCCTTCCTTCCTTCCCTCTCTCCTTCTCCTTCCCCTTCTCTCCTCTCCTCTTTGTTCCTCTCTTCTTTTAAATTTGACTAGAAAAATGAGTAAAAAATCCAAATCGATATTTTGGTTTCAATTATCTCAAAAATGTATCACCCAAAAATGATTGTCATCTAAATTTGGGCTTTCCTACTGTCTGTGGTATTAATAAAGCATAGTCTTCTAAGTGATTGTTTAAAAACACACAATAAATCATGTAATTTCATTCATAAAATTTTTATTAGTAATAATCATATCTAGCTTTAGTCAGGGTGCTATTACTGAAAGTGTAAGTTGGCATTATCTTGCTTGACAATGTATTCTAAAACTCTTAGTGTTCAGAAACTTTGACACCAAATTCCTATGAATAGCAACCTTTTTCTCTGCCTGCAAACTGAGCTATGTAATAGAATGTGCCATAGTTAAGTGGCAACATGGTGTTTCTAATGCTGAATCCAAAATCAAAGACTTACCCATTTGATCACAGATTGCCCTGAAGACCCACAGGCCTTCTAGGAATACAGAGTCATTATGGATAAACTTATGGTACAAAAGCCCACTCCAGCACATGCTCCGTGCTGGGCTATAGATTTTAAAACTGAATAGGGAAAGAGTAGGACTGAAATCTAAACATCTTATTTCCCACTTACAAATTTACAATTCAGAGAGGCCAAGAGTGCTTGCTCCTCTAATGACTGCATTTCCCAGGAAGCATCAAGAGTAATAAGTTTCATAAAATATCTGAAGTGAAGCTTTAGTTGTAATCAGAAATGCAAACATGCAATATTGTAAGTATTAATCACATTATTAATTATATTATCATACAAATAAATTGTCCTTAATATCTATTATACAGCATCTCAGTCTAGAATCATGAAGTGGTACACAGGAGAGTGGCTTGCATTTGAAAGGCAATAGCTTAATAAGTGATCATATGAAAATGATTACATTTTGATATGTGTAAATGATGGGACATGCAGCTATTAAAATGTTTGAAGAATGCTTTTACTAAATGTATCAAGGTATGAAATTTAAATATTAAGATACAAAACTGCATATGCAATGCGAGATTCAATAGACACTCCATACTATAAGGAACAATCATATCCCCAAAAGGAAAATCAAAAATGTGATATTAGCAATGTTTGGGTATTGGTATTGTGAATTATAACTCTTTTCTTCTTATATTTTACTTAATATTCCAAAATATGAGTAAGTACATATATCTAATTGGTAATAGCACAACTTATTTTCATTTGTTGTGTGCATTTGCCTTATTCAAGTGAAAATAAAATGTTCAGAAATTTTATCACAGAATTCCTATAATAGCAACATTTTTCTCTGCCTGAGAACTGAGCTACTGGAGGAGCTTTAAGAATAAGAGTCTTTGTTATGTGGCTACATAATTACGTGAAATAAGCCTTACTGATAGAGAATGCTCCCAGTGGGTTCTACCTTCCCTTTGTAGTAGATATTACATTCATGACATTGGATGTTTGTCTTCACAGATCAGTTGTGTTTTGCATATGTGACCTTGCATTAGGTACTAGACACACAATTAGCCACACAAGTTGGAAAGTTTTGTATTAATCTCAAATGTTCATACTCCTGTTAGAAACATGGAACACTTCATTCTCAGGTTTAGTTCATTCTTTTTTTTTTTATTCATTTAATTTTGATCCATTGAACACAAATGGAGTACAGCTATTGTTTCTCTGGTTGTACACAAAGTAGAGTCACACCATCTGTGATTCATACATGTACACAGGGCAATGATGTCTGTCACACATTCTGTTATTCTTACCCTCCACCTTGACCCCACCCCTCTCTTCCCTCTATGCTATCTATCCTTCCTCCATTCTTGCCTTCATTCCACCCCACATTATGCATCATCATTCACTTATCAGAGAGACCATTCGGCCTTTGGATTTTTGGGACTGGCTAATCTCACTTAGCATGACAGTCCCAACATCATCCATTTACCTGCAGATGCAATAATTTTATTCTTCTTTATGGCTGAGTAATATTGCATTGTGTATATATACCACAGTTTCTTTATCCATTCATCTAGTGAAGGGCATGTATGTTGGTTCCACAATCTAGCTATTGTGAATTGAGCAGCTATGAACATTAATGTGGCTGCATCGCTGTAGTAATCTCATTTTAAGTCCTTTGGGTATAGGCCAAGGAGTAGGATAGCAGGGCCAAATGGTGGATAAATTCCAAGTTTTCTAAGGAATCTCCACACTGCTCTCCAGAGTGGCTGCACCAACTTGCACTCCCACCAGCAATGTATGAGTGTACCCTTTTCCCCACATCCTCACCAACACCTGTTGTTGCCTGT
>JAJEJO010005131.1:0-20907 GCA_020662805.1 Glaucomys volans | reverse complement strand
CTCCAACTCCTCAGCATCTGTGGCATAAGCACTGTTTAGGAGCTATGCACCCCAAGGGCCAGAGAGGGCCCAGGCCTTGACAACAGCCAGCTATAGGATTCTTAGAGATGGGAACTGTGAGCATTGAGCACCAACCATGCCTATGTAGCACCTCTAGGCAAGTTACTTAAGTTTAAAAGCATCCTGTGATGAAACAATCACAACACTCCAACAGATCCACAACATGAAAATTATCATCCATAATGAAAACCCAGGATGAATTCCAACCCAGAAACTTCAAGGCCATTGCTCTCTCAGATCTGATAATAGGGTTCTTGGCCATCCAGAGAAGCACTCCATGGCTCCATGGCTCCAGGGATGACCCAGGGCAGATATCTATACTCTGAGAATGCCTGCCACCAAGAGAAAAGGGCACCACTGGTCCTTCCAGTCAGCACATTCCACAAGTTCAGGGCACTAATTGCAAAGGTAGAGAGGTTGTAAAGCATGCTGGAAGGCCACTGGTGGCTGGCCAAAGGTGAGGACTGTCAAGACCAGCACTCAGTTTTGATTTACCATTTGAGCTTGGGTTTCAAATCAGAAAGGATAGGAAGGTAATTGCCTTGCATTGGACAAAAACACTCGCTTACATGGTTGGACCATGAGTGGTATCAGCGATGCCCTCTGTGCAACACAGAAACCAGGTGGTGTCTTTTGCCCACTGTCTGCATGGACAAAAATTCTGAGTTCCGGCAGGAGTGAAGGCAGCAGTGTTGACCCAGAGTTGCAAAGTTTGAGAAACTATCTCATTCCCTTCATGCAGGTTGACTCTGAGGGCAAGAACCAAAACTGGTTTTCTTCGCCCCTTTATTTTAATCTCAATCCTTAAGTTTGATCTTAAACATCCAGCAAGCCAGTTTCACCAGTTACTATTTTGTCTATTTCATAAGTGATGGCATAGTATTTTTCCAAACTTTAATTTGGTATCAGCTACAGGGCTCACAAGTAAAAATACAAAATAGAATTAACAATCAAATTTGTGTAAGTAATCCAAAATCCTGCCTGGGTTATATATTATATTTCACAGTAATTACAACAAAAACAATCTTTTGAATATAACATTATTTTTATTTTCTTTTTATTTGCTTCTTGATTCATTGAACACAAATAGAGTACAGCTATTCTTTCTCTGGTTGTACACAAAGGAGAGTCACGCCATCTGTGCAATCATACATGTACACAGGGCAATGATGTCTCTCACATATTCTGTTATTATTCTTACCACCATACCCTGACCCCATCCATCCCTTCCCTCTATGCTACCTATCCTTCCTCCATTCTTGCCACCCTTCCACCCTGCATTATGCATCATCATTCATTGATCAGAGAGACCATTCAGCCTTTGGATTTTGGGGAATGGCTAATCTCATTTACAATAACAGTCTTCAACATCATCCATTTATCTACAAATGCCATAATTTTATTCTTCTTTATGGCTGAATAATATTTCATTGTGTATATATACCACAGTTTCTTTATCCATTCATCTATAGAAGGACATCTAGGTTGGTTCCAAAATCTAGCTATTGTGAATTGAGCAGCTATGAACATTGATGTGGCTGCATTACTGTAGTAATCTGATTTTAAGTCCTTTGGGTATAGGCCAATGAGTGGGATAGCTGGGTCAAATGGTGGATCTTTTCCAAGTTTTCTAAGGAATCTCCACACTACTTTCCAGAATGGCCGCACCAACTTGCACTCCCACCAGCAATGTAGGAGTGTACCCTTTTCCCCACATCCTCGCCAACACCTGTTGTTGCCTGTATTCTTAATAAGAGACATTCTAATTGGGGTAAGATAAAATCTTAAGGTGGTTTTGATTTGCATTTCTCTTATAACAAAGGATGTTGAACATTTTTTCATAAATCTGTTGATTGTTTGTAGATCTTCCTCTGTAAAGTGTCTATTAATTTCTTTGGCCCATTTATTGATTGGGTTATTAGTGTTCTTGGTGTAAAGACTTTTGAGTACCTGGTAGATTCTGGAGATTAGTGCTCTATCTGAAGTGTGTGTGGCAAAGATTTTCTCCCACTATGAAGGCTCTCTCTTCACATTGCTGATTGTTTCCTTTGCTGAGAAGAAGCTTTTTAGTTTGACTCTATCCCAATCATTGATTTGTGCTTTTATTTCTTGCGCTTTGGGATTCATGTTAAGGAAATCTGGTCCTAGGCCAAAGTAATGAAGATTTGGACCTATTTTCTATTCTATTAGGTGCAGAGTCTCTGGTCTGATTTCTAGGTCCTTGATCCGCTTTGAGTTGAGTTTTGTACAGGGTGAGAGATATGGGTTTAGTTTCATTTTGCTGCATATGGATTTCCAGTTTTCCCAGCACCATTTGTTGAAGAGGCTGTTTTTTCTCCACTGTATGTTTTTGGCTCCTTGGTCAAGTATGAGATACCTGTATTTATGTGGGTTTGTCTCTTTGTCCTCTATTCTGTACCATTGATCTACGTGTCTGTTTTGGTGCCAATACCATGCTGTTTTCATTACTATTGCTCTGTAGTATAGTTGAAGGTCTGGTATTGTGATACCCCCTGCTTCGCTCTTCTTACCAAGGATTGCTTTAGCTATTCTGGGTCTCATATTCCTCCAAATGAATTTCATGATTTCTTGCTCTATTTCTAGGAGGCCTGTCTTTGGGATTTTAATTGGAATTGCATTGAATTTGTATAGCACTTTTGGAAGTATGGCCATTTTGACTATATTAATTCTGCCTATCCAAGAACATGGGAGATCTTTCCATCTTCTCAGATTTTCTATAACTTTTTTCTTTAGTCTTCTGTAGTTCTCATTGTATAGGTCTTTCACTTCTTTTGTTAGATTGATTCCCAAGTATTTTAATTTATTTGAGGTTATTGTGAATGTGGTAGTTTTCCTAATTTCTCTCTCAGTGGATGCATCACTTACGAATGAAAATGCATTAGATTTGTGAGCATTAATTTTATATCCTGCTACTTTTCTAAATTCATTTATGAGTTCCCAAAGTTTTCTAGTGGAATTCTTAGGGTATTCTAAATTGAGAATCATGTCATCAGCAAAAAGGGATAGTTTGAGCTCTTCTTTCTCTACTTGTATTCCTCTAATTTCTTTGATCTGTCTAATTGCTCTGGCTAGAGTTTCAAGAACAATGTTGAATAGTAGTGGTGAAAGAGGGCATCCCTCCCTTGTTCCAGGTCCCAGGGGGAATGCTTTCAATTTTTCTCCATGTAGAATGATGTTAGCTGTGGGCTTAGCATAAATAGCCTTTAAAATGTTAAGGAATGTCCCGCTATCCCTTTTTTTTCTCGTGTTTTGAGCATGAAGGGGTGCTGTGTTTTATCAAATGCTTTCTCTGCATCTATTGAAATAATCATGTGGCTCTTGACTTTAAGTCTGTTGATGTGGTGAATTACACTTATTGATTTCCAGATGTTGAACCAACCTTGCATCCCTGGGATGAAACCCACTTGATCATGGTGCACTATTTTTAATATGCTTTTGTATGCGATTTGCTAAAATTTTGTTAAGAATTTTGCATCTGTGTTCATTAGCGATATGGGTCTAAAAGTTTCTTTCCTTGATGTGTCCTTCTCTGGTTTTGGTATAAGGGTGATATTAGCTTCATAGAATGAGTTTGGAAGGGTTCCCTCCTCCTCTATTTCATGAAATACTTTGAGGAGTATTGGCATGAGCTCTTCTCTGAAGGTCTTGTAGAACTTGGCTGTGAATCCATCTGGTCCTGGACTTTCCTTTGTTGGTAGGCTTTTGATGACTTCTTCTATTTCATTGCTTGAAATTGATCGATTTAAGCTGTGTATGTCCTCCAGATTCAGTTTGGGTGGCTCATATGCCTCTAGGTACCTGTTGATGTCCTCCAGGTTTTCTATTTTGTTGGAGTATAAATTTTCAAAGTAGCTTCTTATTATGTTTTGTGTTTCAATTGTGTCTGTTGTAATATTTCCATGTCCATCACGAATTTTAGTAATTTAGAGTTTCTCTCTCCTTCTCTTCATTAGTGTGGCTAAGGGTCTATCAATTTTGTTTATTTTTTCAAAGAACCAACTTTTTGTTTCGTCAATTTTTTGAATTGCTTCTTTTGTTTCAAATTCATTGATTTCAGCGCTGATTTTTATTATTTCCTGTCTTCTGCTACTTTTGGTGATGATCTGTTCCTCTTTTTCTAGGGCTTTGAGCTGTAACATGAGATCATTCATTTGTTGACTTTTCATTCTTTTATTAAATGCACTCCATGCAATGAATTTTCCTCTTAGCACTGCTTTCATAGTGTCCCAGAGATTTTGATATGTTGTTTCTTTGTTCTCGTTGATCTCTAAGAATCTTTGAATTTCCTCCCTAATATCTTGTCTTATCCATGTATCATTCAATAGCATATTATTCATTCTCCAGGTCTTGGAATAGTTTTTGTTTTTAACTTTATCATTGATATCTAATTTCATTCCATTATGATCTGATGGTATACAAGGTAGTATCTCTATGTTTTTGTACTTGCTAGGAGTAGCTTTGTGGCATAACATATGGTCTTTTTAGAGAAGGAACCATGAGCTGCTGAGAAGAAAGTGTATTCAATTTTTGATGGATGGAATATTCTATATATGTCTGTTAAGGATAAATTAGTGATTGTGTCATTGAGTCGTATGGTTTCTTTGCTCAATTTTTGCTTGGAAGATCTGTAAAATGGTGAGATGGGAGTGTTAAAGTCCCCCAGTACTATTGTGTTTGGTCTATTTGATTCCTGAAATTGAGAAGGATCTGATTGACTTACATGGATGCACCATTGTTTGGTGCATAAATATTTATGATTGTCATGTCTTGCTGATTTATGCTTCCTTTAAGCAGTATGAAATGTCCTTCTTTATCCCTTCTAACTAACTTTGGCTGGAAGTCTGCTTTACATGAAATGAGGATGGAAACTCCTGCTTTTTTACTCAGTCCATGTGCATTGTATGTTTTTTCCCAACCTTTCACCCTTAGTCTGTGGGCATGTTTTTCTGAGATGAGCCTCTTGAAGGCAGCATATTGTTGGGTCTTTCTTTTTAATTCAATCCGCCAGTCTATTTCTTTTGATTGATGAGTTTAACTCATTTACATTCAGGGTTATTATTGAGATATGATTTGTATTTCCTGCCATTTTAGCTTTTTTGAGTTTTTTAGCTTAACTTTGTTTCTCCTTTGATTGACTCTTTCTTTAGGGTAATTCCTCCCCATGTTGACTGTGATTGATGTTTTTTGTTTCTTCCTCTTCGAATATTTTGTTGAGAATGTTCTGTAGGGCAGGCTTTCTATTTGTGAATTCTTTAAGCTTTTGTTTATCATGGAAGGATTTGATTTCATCATCAAATCTGAAGGTAAGTTTTGCAGGGTATAAGATTCTTGGTGGGCATCCATTTTCTTTCAGAACTTGAAATATGTTGTTCCAGGCCCTTCTTGCTTTTAAGGTCTGGGCTGAGAAATCTGCTGATATCCGTATTGGTTTCCCCCTGTAGGTAATCTGATGCTTTTCTCTCGCAGCCTTTAAAATTCTTTGTTCTGTATGTTAGGTATTTACATTATAATGTGCCTTGGTGTGGATCTGTTGTAATTCTGTGTTTGATGTCCTGTAAGCCTCTTGTAATTGATTTTCCGTCTCATTCATCATATTTGGGAAATTTTCTGTTATTATTTCATTGAACAGATTATTCATTTCCTTGGTTTGTATCTCTGTGCCTTCCTCAATCCCAATAGCTCTTAAATTTGTTCTTTTCATGATGTCCCATATTTCTTGGAGGTTTCGTTCATGATTCCTAACCATCTTCTCTGTTTGTTCGACTTTGTTTTCAAGATTAAATATTTTGTCTTCATTGTCTGAGGTTCTGTCTTCCAAGTGATCTATTCTGTTAATTATGCTTTCTATTGAGTTTTTCACTTGGTTTATTGTCTCCTTCATTTCCTTGTTTCCTTCAAGGATTTCTGTTTGTTTTTTTCTCAGAACTTCTATCTCTTCATTGAAATGATTTTTTGCTTCCTGCAATTGCTCTATTAGCTGATTATTCATAGCCTGAATCTGCTCTCTTGTCACATCATTCTCTTCTCAGATCATTTTAATTATGAACCTTCTGAACTCCCTTTCTGTCATTCCTTCTACCATGCTGTCTTTGGGTTCTCTTGATATATCATCTAGGTTTTTTTGGGACACTTTCTTCCCGTGTTTTCTCATGTTGCTCATGTATCTTCCCCTCTAGTAGTGCAAATCAGAGGGATTGCAATTTCCCTGTAAAGACTTAAAGTGTCCCTGCAGATTTCCAGTAACTCACCTGATGTTTGAGTATTGTTTGATCAAGCAGTGATACAAGAAATCTGCTGTCCCACTACCTCCAGGTTGGGAATGATCAATGCTTCTGGGCAGAGGCAGACTGGTGTTGATAGACACCAGACAATCAGATACAGCAAGGTGCTAGGCCCCAGGCCAGGGTGTGGACCTGGGCACTAGACCAAGTTGGGGTGGGGGGGCACAGAACTGTGCTCAGTGATGGAGACACTGGGCTTGAGAGCCCAGGCAGGCCTGAGCTCCTTGCTGGGGGCTCAGTCAGTGGCAGGTGGTCACTCTCCCAGGGAAGCTGTAAAATAGTGCTGAAGGGCTCAACTCGCCACTGAGCTAGAGACTCTGTCCACTCCAGGCCAGACGTCCCCAGGAGATGCCTCGCAGTGGTGGGGAAGACTGGAAGTCTGGAGCTCAGCTCTGAGGACTCAGGCAACCGCAGATGGTCGCCCTCTGGTAGGGAAGCTGCAAAATGGCACCAGAGGGTCCAAACTCCCCGCTAGAGCCAGCGAAGCCAGCTGCTCAAGGCCAGACCTCCCCAGGAGACATCATGCAGTGGTGGGAAAGACTGGAGCTCAGCTCTGAGGACTCAGGCAGCCGTAGATGGTCGCCTTCTGCAGGGAAGCTGCAAAATCTTGAATATAACTTTAAATGAGCTGGAAGCTGACTTATTTTGGAAACATTCTGACTTGTAGTAAGATGGGAGGCAGACCCTTATTTCAGGTAAGGCCTTTTACAATCTTTGGCAGAGTGTTCCAGGTTTCAAGTTATTTTTGCCTCCTCTTAGGATATCATTTTACACAGTTTATATGTATTGTTTCCTGAATCTATGTGAATACTTAACACAATATATTGCATTTAAAACAAATCAAGGAAAGGCTGAGAGCTTTTAACTTTCCTTTTGTGTGGCAAAGTGACCAAATATTTTTTCACAATATTAACCTGTAAACAAATGAGGCTCTCACTAACTTTAAATACATTTGCATTTATAAAGCAACAAATTTACATATACCCTATTGATAGCAGGCTGTTACAGAACATTAAATGATCTCCAAATTTGCCATTCCCACAAGCCTGAATCTACCAACATAGACTAGTCTAACCTGGAGAACAGCAGCCCGACAAATTTCCTGCTCTAAAGACCTGCTTACCCAGAACACATGGACACATGAATATACAAAGAGCAACCAAACCTAGTTTTTCAAGGAAAAAACCCTAGTCTCTGCAACATATCACAATACCCTACCAGTTATTCAACTACAATAAAGAATAAAACTTAAAGAAATCCTTGTAACATATTGATTATACTTTGATTGATATTAGCCCATTAATATTTGACCTTAGGGGAAAACTTTAAACAGTTTCTAATTGATGGTCTCACAGTCATATAACTACTTTGCTACACAAAAAGTTGTTGGAATTTGCCCTTTATTTACACACAGATTTTCTTACCCAGAAATATTTTCCTTTTCCTTTTACTGAATATATTTTAATACCTAGAACTTTGCACTTTCCGTTTCCCATTTGTTGACTCCTTCCTTGTTTGTATTCTAAAACAACTCCTATGAAATTTTTGAATTTAGATAAATTATTAGGATTTCACTTTTAGTAACCTTGCTCTCAGGGATGATTGATACAAAACAATTCCAAATCCCTTTATTTACCAATCCTTGAAAAAACACCAATAATGCTAAAACATGTCACCCCATGGAATTTAACTCTAATTTACTTATTTTACTGTAATAACCAAGATCAGATAAGGTTTTTGAATAGTATTTGTCATCTCTTTCCTGTGGAAGAGTCCTAAAAATACAATTGATATTACACATTTTATAGACATGAGCATTTTTTTAGTTGACCACCTTAACTTGTGAGGTTAGATATATTTTACTTTCATTTATTTACTGAATTTAAATTGAACCTTTCTAATCCTTCATTTATTTACTGAATTTAAATTGAACACTTTTAATCACGTGAAACAAATATACCTGGATCCAGTTTTTCTTATAGTGCTATGTTAATCTCTAATATCATGTACATGAATTTTGGACACAATATACACTTAAACAAAGGCCTTGTAGGTTTTTCTCCATTGCAATGTAACAAGATGTTCAAAAATCTAAGTTGAATAAAAATAGGAACTGACTAAGAGTTATGAGCTCAACAAGTACGGGGACGGCAGTTAGTTATTCTCAAATAAATCACTCCTTTGTTGTTTTTATTTTTTCCTTGGGTTGGAAATTGGTCTCCTACTGGGCTTTTTGCTTCCTCTATTATCATTTTAATATAAGTTCTACTTGAGATTTGGTTCCAGCAGTAACCTGATATCTCAGGCACTTTAACCATTTTTATCAGGACAGGGTTTGAATGCTTAAGAGCTCTGTAATGGGCTTTTGTTATTCCTCCTGGATGGAGGCACATGTCATTTATATATTGTAAAACAATTCACTATGGGGAGCTGTAACAAGGGGAGGGTTGGACCTGGTTCCTCCTACCCCTCTGGAGGGCAAGAGGGCAGGTGCCCCCAGCCATCTTCTCCCTCCCTCGGCCCCCGGCTTTTGGTAGTTACCTGAGTCTCCAGGGATTGGTATTAGCGCAAGCTGCATTTAACACCGGTCTGGCCTTTGCCCTCAAACCAGTGCAGCCTCTCCTAGTTCCCGAACTAGCTGAAAGACAATGCTTAAGCCATAATTCAAATTTGAATGTCAGACACTGGGTCCTGAGGGTGTGGCCGCCCAATGCCCTGAGGGCACCAATCAACCTTGAAACTGCCCCAGATGGCTGCAACCCGTCAGCCAGCCAGGTGGCCTGAGTGGGCCATTTTGATTCACAAAACTTTCTTACACCCATTAACAAAAGCTCCGCAGTCAGCTGCATGTTCTTGGAAGTCCTGAAAAGTATCTAAAAAAACAAGTTAGAACTGGGGCACGTGGTTGACTGATTCTCCTCAGTAGTAGACTGTCCTGAAGAGAGATGCTACATCGAAAGCAAAGCCAAAGCATAGAAAACACACATGGCCATGAACCAGACTAACAAGACAAATACAGACAGACAGACAACAACCAGAGTAGGCCCCACAGGGAGGCCTATTAGATTAGGCCACAGGGCGGCCCCAGGCAGCAGCCATGCTGGCAGCCAGCCCCAGACGGCGGCTACGAGTCAGTCAGCCATGCCATAGCTGAGCAGCCCAACCTCAAGTTGGCGGCTATGCCGGAAGCCAAGTGGCGGCCATGTTGGCAGCCAGTCATGCGGCAGCAGGGCCGACAGGCCATCCACTCCGGACAGTGGCTACCCGTCATGCCAGCAGCCAACCACATGGCAGCTGAGCAGACTGGCCCCAGACAGCAGCTACCTGCCAGCCAGCCACATGGCAGGCGAGCAGACCGCTCCAGACTGTGGCTATGTCTCAGCCATATGGTGGCCGAGCAGACCGGTCCCAGGCGGCAGCTACCAGGCACCCACGCATGGTGGGTACCCATCAGCCAGCCTCGCAGCAGCCCAGAAGCCCAAGCCCCAGGTTGGTGGCTATGCTGGAAGCCAAGTTGCAGCCATGTTGGCAGCCAGTCACGTGGCAGCAGAGAAGACCGGCCATCCACCCTGGACAGTGGCTACCCATCATGCTGGCAGCCAACCACATGGCAGTTGAGCAGACCAGCCCCGACAGTGGCTACCAGCCAGCCAGCCACGCAGCAGGTGAGCAGACCGCCCCAGACGGTGGCAACACCTTAGCCACCCACGTGGCCCAGACCAGACTAACAAAGCAGATACAGACAGACATCAGCCAACCAGATTAGGCCCCATGTGGCCTACCAGACTGGGCCCATGGGGGGCTCACCAGATTGAACCCACGAGGGGGTTCACCAGACTGGACCCCACAGGGGGGCCCACCAGGAGCCAGAATCGATGTCTCGCCCTGACCTGGAACTGGTGTAAGTGGCTGTGTCCAACCTGACCAAAGTCCCCCAGATACAGAAAGTTGACTCACCAATACAGGATACCAGGTGGCTTTGTCCAGAAGGGCGTCCTGAAGATGGGCTGGGGTCCCCCCAAGAGTGAGGCTGAGGCACATCTCTCAGGAGCTCCCCTCTACTCAGGGTGGAGGCTCCCAGGCAACCATCTCAGGAGGCCAATTTAGGTGTGAGGGCTTGGAGAAATTAAATGTCAGTGGAACCTCCAAATGTTGTACCCAAAGAAAATAAAATCATCCAAGACAACCACATAAAGCCAAAAGAAGCCTTTATTTTAGCTGGCCAGCAAAAACCTCCCTTACTCCAAAAAGTGGGGATCCAGGGGATAGTGCATTAATTGTGTCATTGCCAACTTTTATAGGGCTCAGGATGGGATTAGGGCAGGGCTACAGGGCTCGGGATGGTTTAGGGTTGGGCTATAGGGAGGGGGAATAGTGTGGGGCTGACTTTCTCCTGGTGGCACTGGAGAATCTGGGAATTATAACAAAGCTATCCAATGAGCATGAATTACTTTGATAACTAAAATGTATATCAACCTATAAAATGAAACTAATACCTACTTGTGTTTGAGAATCTGAGCCTTGCATGAAAGTGAAAAAGAATATTTAATTCCCACAGCTCACTGATAGCTACCATTGACACTTTTAAGAATTTCCTACCATCTTTTTCCTTATATGCATGGACATATATATTTGGAAAAAAGTTGAATTAAGCTTTGAGAAATTGTGTTGCCTGCTGTATCACTCACCATTTCCACATATGAATTTCCCCAGGTCATTAAAATTTACCCTGTTATCTTGCTAAGAGATTCTGTGATGGGTGCCTGCATGGTCTTTCCCTAATGCTATGCATAGGATTGGTGAGCTGCTTTGATTGACAGGGCCATTACACCCAGGACCCAACACCACAACCCTCTTCCCTATTGTATCGAATAGGATTTTAGTGTCCTTCACATAGTAGGTGGTCAATAAATATTTTCAAACAAATGAATAAACAGAAGAGTTAAATTAATGTAAATGGTTTTAAGTAGTCACCAAAAAATAGCTGCTGTGAAAAGAGCCCCACCCAGGTCAAGGTCACTGGCTGCCTATATATTCTCATCTTTGGTAAACACAGTGGTGGATATCCTGGCCTGACACCTCTGCACATAGCCAGGGCTCCATATCCACTCCTCAAAGCCTCTCATTTCTTCTCTGATACTCTGAGTCACTCCAGGATGGAAAATCAGGTCTTCATTTTTGAGCTTGGCTTTGAACACAACCAAACAAATTGCCCCACAGGTCCCCAGAGGGGAGTGTCATTTCACCCACATGAGCAACTTTTTATTGAAGCCAGGAAGTCAAAGGGCTGTGAAAGACCTAGCTTCCCTAGGTTGTCACTGTGCAGGGAGAGAGGGCTCCCCAGGTGGCTGTGGGTGATTCTAGAAGCCCAGCCTTCAATCTCCAGATTTGTGGGCTCCCATAGTGGAGCAGACAGGGTGGAGGTAACACATGGAATATCTTTGGCTCAGACATGAAAAAACATAAAATGTTTCCACTTAAAGGAACTGTGTTCAGATCCTATTGCACCACTTCCTGAGTGACTTTGGGCTCTGTGAGCATCAGTTTATCATTCTTAACACAGGGATGAAAGCAGAAGCCACTTCACAGGAGATTTGAAATCACGTGGAACACAGCACCATGCCTGGCCCATGAGGGACATGATCAAAGGGAGACATTACTCCAACCTCTCTGGGGAATTTCCAGTCAAATATGGGCCCCCTCTTTTGCTTGAAATGTGAGGCCAATTCCATTTCACCAAACTTGTTCATCACAACTATTTATGTCCTGATGGAAATGTAGTCACATCAGCAGAAGGACACAGGAGGCTCTGTCTTGGTTATGGACTTCCAGACATTTACTTTGATAACTCTGAGAGGGACATAAGGCACGTGGGACCAAATGCCTACATGATTGATGGTCAGGTTGATGACAGGTGGCAGAAGCAGGGAACAAGAGGATCTCTGGTGATTAGACAATGGCCTGAGGCTGGCAAGATGAAGTTGAATAGAGAACTGAAAATCTGAATTGGGTCAAAAAATTCCTCTCCAGGGGTCACAGTCCACTTTAGCAATAATTCGTAACATGAATCAGCCATGATAACCACAGCTCACAATGTCACACTGGATGTCAACAGCTAAGAGGACTTTATACACATCTTCTTCAAATTCCACATTTTTCCTCCCAGGAAGCTCATCATCTGGTTTGTAGGGAAGGAAACTGAGACTTGGTTCCATGGACCAGGTCTTACAACTGGTAGACTGTTGAGCAGAGACTGAGTTCAACTCAGCCTGTGCACCATCTTAAATTTTTTTGTCTTATGAATGATGTAATTTAGGGTTGGTCTGGCAATTGTCAGGAGGTTCCTGTGCTACTAAAATTTATTTATGTGAGGCTGGCTTTCATTCATTCCCACATTGATTCAGGCTACAGGATGATCTCAGAATCATGAGTTAATACATGTGCCAGGAATTGTGTTAAGCAGGGGATATAAGGGTGAATCAACCAGGCTCAGTCTCTGCCCTTTTGTGGCTCATGGTCTATCAGAAGAGACCCAAAATTAATAAATGATTCCAGGTGAGTTAAGTTCTTCTGTAAGGGGTGTTACAGATCATTCAACCTTCACCTAGAATGCCCCAGGTACTTTGGTGTTTAAACAGGCTGGATTGAGCCCCTAATACTGGGAAAATCCACTTCCTCTTTGGGGAAAAATAATGCAGGGAGGTGTTTGACAATATACCTAGTATATAGCAGATGCCTGATGTTGGTAACAATAACAATATAAATAGTATCTCCATCACTGATGTAAACCCAGCAGTGTGACTTTGTTCTCCTGAGCATCATTCTTGTCCTCTGTTACCCATGAGTCAAAGTCTTGGGCTTACTCCTCCAAGTGTGGCCTTTGTCCCAGGTATGTGCATCCTAGAAATGCCATTTGCAATTAAAAAAATAAAAGAAATATTCCTTTGGAAGGGAAAAAGATAGCTTCAATGACCTAAGTCAGCCCTTTTGACATCCTTCCTCTACATAGAAAGATCCTGTGAACTTTAGGTTATTGTGCTCCTTCAAACTACAGGTGCTCCTTAGCTCCTCTGCTGACCCCAGGGGCCCATTGCACAGAGAGACCAGATGAGGGGCTGCAAGTGTGTGATCAGGCCAGCTGCAGGGGATGCTGACACCCTGGCCTGAGATGGGTTCTGGCTGCAGCTGCACCTGTTGGAGATGGAAATCTCATCAGCAGGGTTTCCTCCCAGCTCCGCTTTGCTCACCTTGGCACCTCAGCGCTGTCTACCACAACAGTCTCTCAGAGTTGATTGGCAGTTTCTCCTTTCTGGTCTCACTCTGGGTCAGGAAACCCTGAGAGGATGAAAGATACTGGGTCGTCTCCTGAGCGGGAAAATGTTTGAAAATGAAGAAAAGTACTGCTTGCATTCCTACTCTCACCTGAAGCCAAGGCCTGAACTCCTCATTCAGAGGTCTTCTTACCTCATTTTCCTGTTTGACTCTAACTAGTGGGACTCATCAGAAGAAGAGAGGAATCCAGATCTTGGGACAAGATCTTCTTAAACTCAAAGAATATTTGGATCCCTTTTAAGGAGTGAAAATGAAGAGATCCACCCATATTTACTTAAATTCATTTATTTTAAAATTTAAATTTAAACTAATTAACTCCTTATGTCATACTTGTGTAGAGAATTCCTCTCCTTATATACCACAACCTTGAAACCATAACATTTAAATGATCGATCTTAATTTAAAATGACAGAAAATGTTGTTTGATTGAATTTAAACCATCCATGCCAGGTCATTAGGAAAAGTTGATCTGCCTCTGCATGTAAACTTTGTATGCAGTTCAGAGTGGCAACTAATGAGACCCAGAAGGACAGTGATTTAGATGAATTGAGGCTTTATTGGTTTCTTGTGTGAAAATAATCATGAAATACTTGATCTTTTCTGTTCTAACATCCTTAGCATATGGCACCTAGTTCAGGGTGCCTCATGGTCACAATGTAGCTGCTGTGGCTCAAGCATCTGTACTCCCTGAAAGAAGAAAACAGAAGGAGGAAAGGCTTACCTCTCAGGTCCGCCCATCATTTTTAAATAAATTGCAAGGAAAATTCACCTAATGACCTTCTTGTGTTGTTTGGCAACTCTCTATTCAGGGTAGCAGAGAATAAAGCATTTTGACTGAGAATAACAGGACTTTGAATAAAATAGGGGCCTGTTGTTCTGGATGTTGGCAGAATGGACATTGAATAGGATAGCATCAGTGGTCATCATACCTCAGGTCTTTCTAACTTGTGTAATTCTAAAGCAGAGACTAATTTTTGAGGCAGGTATGTTGTAGGATCAAGGATGAAATCCAGTGCCTAAGAAGCTGAGGTGGAGAATGACTCCTGAACTAGAAAGTGATACTAGAAACTCAAGAACAAACTCTGTAGTCCTGCCCCTACAATTCCACCATACCTGCCAGCTCTGGGAGAAGAAAGCCCCTGGGTTACACAGTCAGCACCCCACTTAAACCTCCTCACAGACTCAGATGGCTGCACACCAAGTATGAACTTGAGATAGACTATCCACTTGGAGGAGCAGCTCAAAAGTCCTAGCATGCTCAGGAGTTGCAAGTGTTTATAAGACACTTCCTCAGGAAAGAAAGATCATGCAGGGAAAAGGCAGAAACAGATTTCTTTCTCTGATGAGCTTCCTCCAGATGCCTCAGAGAGACTCACTTGAACCTTAATCATGAAAAAGGAGCAACTGGGAAGAGAGAAAGGAGAGATGCTGAGCTTGTACTATTGCAATAAGGACTGTACCAAAGGTCAGCCCAGGCTGTGGCTGTAGAAGAGGGAAAAGAACTGAGGGAGCAGGAAGGAAGGGAGTGAGGGAAGGAGACAGGGAGATTGGGAAAGGATAGTTGAATGGGGAATGATTGAGCTAATGTTTAGGTATGTTGATGGGTGAGTAGATGCAAGAATGAGTGGGTTACTATAAGAAGAAAGGAAAGATGGAAGGAAGGAAGGAAAGATAAGTGGGTGGAAGGACGGATGGAAGGAAGGATAGGATGGATGGATGGATAGATGCATAGGTAGATGAATGTATGGATAGGAGAAAGGAAGAAATGGATGAATGGATGGATGGATGGATGGATGGATGGATGGATGGATGGATGGATGAATGGACGGATTCAAGGAGGGAATAGAGGATAAATAAATAGATAAGTGGAAGAATGGAAGGTGGATCAATTAATGGGGTATAGGTGAATGGATTGATTCATCTCAATCAGAGACAATATCTTTACATAAGACTGAAAATTGATGGTCCCTTACATGAACAGAACAGCTAGTACATTTTATTCAACTCACTGTGTGCTTTTCAACAGTGCCTCTCCACCTTGGCTCACCTGAAGGACTTATAAATGTCCTGTTGTTTAAAGGTCATCCCCCATGCCACAGTTATGTTGGTCCCTGGAGATGACACAACACCAGTATTTTTATAAACCCACGTGATTCAAATAGAAGTCAAGCTTGAGAATCAGCTGAAATTCAAAAATCCATGGAACCAGGTTACTTTAATACCTGACCAGAGTGCATGCAGCTACTAATACCTGATCTTTCACCAACCACTGGTAACTGGCCTGGTCTGGGTGCATATTTTAATTTGTAGTCACCAACTTTAATGTCAAACTTGGTTTGATTTCTGCCTCCATCAAAAGGCTGTGTCTCCTTGGCCAAATGGCCTAGCCACATTGAGCCTCAATTTCTGTATCTGCAAAATGGAACCCTTGGAAACAAAAGTAAATGTTTTATAGAGTTTTGCAAGGAGAAAATAAGGTGATGGCTTGCATATTCCAAGCACTTGACCAAAGATAGCTGCTATTATAAAATTGAGAATATAATAAGTATTCAATTCATAAATATAGGTAAAAACCATAGACAACAAACATTGATCATGAGTTCTGTATCAACCTTTGTTTCCATAGTTTTGTTTTTTATAGTATTAACTAAATTAATTCTGGTAAAACCTCAATGAGATACTGAGGGTATTTTCAGATGAGCAAACAAGGCACAGAAATGTTGAGTCGTATGCATACTGATCACACAACTAATGCTGGTCAAGGCATGACCTGAGGCCAGAATGTTGGCTCTTGGTTTTACCCCCACTGTTCTCTACCCTTCATGGCACCAGCTCATAGAGCTCATACAGTCTGCCCCAGCTGGGAATGAAAGAGTTTCACAGCTAGTTATCAAAGGAAATGGCCATTTGACACCTAATCTTGAAGTCTCTACTGCTGTGTTCTGGTCATTATCCTTTGAATTGTACCTAGGCCTCACAGGACTTTTCTAATTTTCAGAGTTTTCATTAAAACCCAAATGCTACTAAGAGGTGGCCTGTGGTGGTTAGTCACTCATCCATTCATTCCTGCCTTTGTGGATGCCAGTATTTATGAAGCATCTATTCTGTGCCAGAAAATGTGCTAGGTCTGAGGATGCTGTGAATGTAACAAATATGTCCCTGCCCTTAATGGAGCCAGTAGAGCTCTGGCAGGTCTCATGCATGCTGGGGTCAGGCCTACAGGGAGTGTGAGCGTGGAAATCTGAGAGAAGAGAACAGATCCTAACACAGTATTCCTCATCCCCAATCAGTTGCCCTAGGTCTCAGTTGCAACTGTGCCTACCCTGAATCTGACCCATGGCACCTTCTGCTCATGACTGGCAGTCTCCACCTCAGCCCCACACTCAATTCACCTAAAAAGGGAAAGAAAGTTATACTGCATCTTCATTTTCTTTTAGGAACTTCATAAAATTTCCTTCATGAAGTTTCCAAAACAACACAAAAGGAAAAGGGTGAAAGTCACTCTTAATTGCACAACCAAGCATAAGCCCACAGTTGTGGGTTCTCCTTCCTGACCTGTTGGCAGTGGGGCCAAGTTCCTGGCTCTGGGGAACACTCAGACACAGGCATCCCCCTGTGATTGGTGGTGCATTGGACAATTTGATTTAGCAGGGTTACTCTCCCTTCCCATTGTCTGGTTTCTCTTTGCAAAAACAAAGGCAATACTTCCTTCCTACTTTGCAGAACTGTTTGATAGAGGGTTTGGAAAAAAATAAGTATGTCCAATTCCCAGTGCTTAGCAGACACTCAATATATGACTCTGACTATTCCCACTCAGAGAGTCTTGGAGGAAAGCATCGAACACCCTGTGTCCAAGACCTAGCAACTCCAGCTAGGAATCATAACAATCTACTGGAATTCCTCTTGTGCATCCTAGGAATGATAATGTCTTTCTCCAGCATGGGGATGGCAGCAGGGATGTTATGATTATTATAATTATTAACATTGGAATTATTTCAATACTGCAATAGATCCATCTCAGTATTTACCCACAGCAAAAGAGGCATATGCCTACAGCTCAAATCACCATAATCAGATCCAGGTTTGGGGAGCACAGCCCATTCAATGGGGCAGAGACCTCTAACAGAGAGCTTCTAAAACTATCTTGTTCTTGCAAATTGTGGCCATGGGAACACTCCACTAGGTGACCACTCAGGCTCTGAGAAGTGGCTCTTCCTAATGTGGGGATCCCCTGCTTAAGTTCCTCAGGTTTGCCACAAGTCTACACTACTAACATGGCCTTTGGGAGCAGCAGGTTTGAGGGAGAAAAGAACCCCTTTCCAGAGCCTTGCCAACCTGCCATGGCAGGCCTAGCAGAAGTATGACATGCCTGCCTCCACATCCTCCTCCTCCTGCCCTGTGCCCCAACTCCAGCCATTCCCAGCGACTTAGCTGGCTCCAAATGTTCCAGAGAAGCTAAACATGTTAGCCACAGACTAGCAAGACAGAAATGGCAGCAGGAATCAAATAAAAGGAAAACAACAGCCACAGGTCAGTCCCCTATATAAATATTTATGCTGGTCGAAAAGTTGGTACCTGAGTAATGACCTCTTGTCTGGTATTAATAATGTCTCTAGAACATGCTGCCAGAAAGAGACAGGTGTGAGGCCAGGGGAGGGGAGGCAGGGCCAGAACAGGAGTGGGGGGTTGTAAATCTTTATGCCAAGCCCAGGCCCAGCTGAACTTTCCCCCTCCCTGCCCCTCAGCACCCTATCCAATTCTCTATCTTCAGATATCTTCTCCTTCCTCCTCAGCCATGGTTCTGAACCAGGCGCATGCCCATCCCTGCATGAGCCCTCATAGGCCCATTCCTGTCAATGCAGCTTGGCCACATGGGTAACAGCTGGAGTTTAACAAAGGCTCAAGGCAGTGAGTTGGAGCCCAGCATGGAGCCCCAACTCTGCTGCTCAACTTATCTTTGGATGATTTCTCCAATCCAGCCAGCATTCACTCTGTGACAGTCCCTGGGGGCCCCTCTCCCTGCCAGAACCCCCTCAGTGGTTTCTACCTTCTGGAGATCAAATCCAAAGCCCTGGGCCTGAAGGAGCACTCCTGAGCCAGCTCATTTTTCCCTGGTCAGTCTCATGCCCCGCACACCTTGTGTCTCCATGGCTCACTTCCCCATGTTGGATCATTTTGAATTTACAAAACACCAAGTTTCTTCTCACATCCCGATCTTTGCACCTTTTCTCTTCTTCCTGGAACATTTCTCTGTGCCTCTTCATCTGCCTCTGCCTGTGGCTCTTGGGTTACACCCCTTCCTCCAGGAAGCCTCCCTGCTCTAGAGGTCTCCATTCCCAAGGGCCCTGGTGCCTCCACACATCACACCATTCACCCCTGTCCTCTGACTTTCTCCTTCCTCCCCTCAAGACTCCAAGTACTTCAAGAACAGCACACTGATGCCTGTCACTACACCCATACACATAACATAAGTCTGTGCAGAGTACGTCCTCAGGAAATGTCTGTTAAATGAACCACAAGCACAGGACTGTACTCACTTTCTGCTGAAAACATGAGATGCACTCAGACTCCCTCCATCATGGATACAAGAGAATAGAGCCTCAAGATAGTCTGGGAAAGGCCCCACTTTCACCCAGTACATGGGAATCTGGATTTTTCCCTACTTTGATTGCTGGATTATCCCACTGGGAGGCAAATTTCCCAACATGGGCAGTTTGCACCAGAAGTAAAGAGGGAGCATGAAAGAGAAATGTCAGATCTGCCCAAAGGGCTTCCACGGCAGCATTCCAAACCAAGTTGCCACATGGGGATCTGGGTACTCAGCTGGAGAAGACAGAGCTCAAACCACAGCTCCTTGGAAGCCAGCAAGGACTCCCAGGGCAGGAAGCCACACAGAGAATATCCTGCAGGAAACCTATAGCCTGGGGCCATATCACCCTCCACCATTCCTAAAGCAAATCCCCAATGCAGACTTCCATCCCTCCCTGACTGAAACCATAGCTTCTGTAGTCTTGGGCTATGCAAGGCAAGAAGTTGCTGAGAGTCCCCTGACACTTCTTTGGGCCTGGTCCTTGTCACAGTCTGCTTCTCTTCACCTTCAAGATGGCCCCAGGAGAGAGGAGACAGTGAGGGTGGTTAGGGTGGACACCATGTCCAAATCTTCTTCCTCCACTTTCTCCTTTGCTACTTTAGAATTTCCATGGCTTGTTAGGGTCCAACTGTGACTTTCACCTGACTATATTGGAAGGGACAATGCCTTGCCCTTTCCCTGCCTCATCTGTCCCACCCACTCTAGAATAAGGTGCCAAGCTGATGGATAGTGCCTATTGCATCCTTCCATCTGATTGAGGTGCCTGGGTCAGCTGACCTTGAGGTTGGCCAAAGGCACAGAGCCAGAGGCAGCTTGGCAAGTCCCAGTAGAACAAAACTTGGTCATTGTGTGAGTTAAACATACCTCCCTGGAGAAGTCAGCAAATGCAAGTTGAGATGCCACAAGCCCATGTCCTCTATAGTGCCACTCACAACAGCCAAGACATGGAAACAACCCAAATGTCTATTGGAGGGTGAAGAAATGACAGGCATGGTCTACCCATGCCAAGGAAATTCCCATAAAGTATAGATGAACTTTGAAAACATTATGCTAACATGAAAAGGCCAGACACAAAAGGATGATTCATGTAATTCTGTTTGCATGAGGTTCCTAGAGCAGTTAAATTCCTAGAGACAGAAAGCAGAATAGTAATCTCCAGGGGTTTGGGGGTGGGTATCATGAAGAAGGATTGTTTTATGAGGACAGCATTGCAGTCTGGGAAGATGGAAAAAGTCTTGAGATGAAAGGTGGGCAGAGAAGCTCAACTTGAACATACTGCAACCTGCTGAATCATGTGCTCAGAGAAGGTTAAAATAGTAATTGTAGTAACAAAATTGATGTTATATGTGTGGATATGATTTTTTTTTTAAAAAAAAGCAAAGAAAGATAAAGGAAAAAAGTGAATCAGGATGGAAAGAAAAAAGAAAAAGGAGGCAGCTGGAAAATGGAGTCTGGAAGCAGGAAGGCCCATCCAGAGGGCCAAGATGGAAGCAGGACCATTCTGGGTTACTAAACCCTGCCCTTTCCCTACACTGACCAAGAGATCTTAGCAAACTCCTGCATGAACACTACTAGAACTGTGCAAAATGGAGGTGATTAGTCACCCTGCCACACACCTTGGGT
>JAJEJO010005130.1:161004-243590 GCA_020662805.1 Glaucomys volans | reverse complement strand
AAATCCAGAAATCCACATTTCTGCCAGGCTCCACTGTGGCAGGCCACAGGAGAAAACCCTGTGGAAATCAAGCCCCTCAAGCAAACTGTCAGTTTCAAAGCTCCAAACCGTGACAAATGATTCGCACAGATCTGCCTGCAATAAGCTCACGGCTCAGGTTACTTGGCATGCCGTCTCGGGCTGGAGGGAGGACAGTTTTTAACCTGCTGACCGTCCCCTCCCATGTTTTAAGCTGGTTTTTTTTTCTTTAATTTTAAAAAAGCTGTCATGAACAACAAATTACACCCCCATAAGCAAGTTGTGAAATGGGTTTTCAGCAGTCATCGTAGGCATTTTAAACAGGCATGGTGATGTGCCTTTGAGTCTCACTCATTTCAAAGGCTTATCCTCGGAGAAGCAGAGAGCGCAGCAGCAGTGCCCTTTGATCTTCTCGGCTCCCAGGAGAAAATCAATAATACAACTTTAATGTATTTGTATAGCACGACCTCACGTTATTATTATTTTTACCAATGCCGCTTAACTAAAGTGAAAAGGTACACTGGGCCTCAGCACCGCCCCGTGGTGAGAATGAGTTGGTTTTTTTTTTTTTTTCTCTAAAACTGAACTAGAGCAGAGCCAGCTACATTTGACCAAAAAAAAAGGGGAAAGGAAAGAAACAGGCCAATTAAAAACCAATTATCTCTGTGAACGCAACTTGTTGAAAGGCTGGGTTTGTGGTGCGCTGAGGAACGCAGGAGGGCGTGTCCCCAGGGTGACTGGCAGCCTCTGGGACCTGGCCCCAGGAGGGCAGGCACCAGCTTACCTTCTTCTCGATGTGCCCCAGCTGCTCCTTGTAGAAGGTGTCCAGACGGCGGAGCTCGGCCTCCCTGCTCTCCAGCTCCTTGGCCTGGGGGAAGAGGACAAAGCCCGCGTTAGCCAGCGGCAGGCAGTGGTGCCCAGCGGTGTTGCGGGGGGAGGGCACCTGACATTTCTGCTCACACCACACCTCGCTCACCAGGAGCCGAGGAGCAGGAGTGAACTGAGAACCCTGTGCTATGGCGGACTGTTCACGTATATTATGCCTCATTTTCACAACAACCCTTCAAGGTGGGTAATTATTATAACCATTTTGCAGATGATAATCACTAACATTTATTGAACGCTTATAATCTGCCAAGTACTGCTCTACATGCTTCCTGCAGATGATCTCCCATCTCCCTCCAACTCCTCTGAGAGGTAGGTAGGGGATTATGATCCCCAGCCCCATTAGAGAGCAGGACACGGACACAACAGAGGGGCTGAGCAACCACTCAGAAGTGCACAGCGACTCCGAGAGGAGCTGGGGTGTGCAGCGCGGTCAAGGCAGACAGGAGCCATGATGCCTCGAGCCATGCAGTCCAACAGGGCCAGAGAGGGTGCTGGCCTGGAGTCCTGGCGCTCGGCGCCACATCACGCCCTGCCGCACCCTGCACTGTCAGGGAGGAGTCCCTGCATGCAGAGGGAGGAGCAGGGGTTCCACGATGGAGGCGGCTGCTCCCTCGTCCGCCTGATGGGCTGAGTCCCTGCCGCAGCATGGCGGAGCCCTCTCTCACCAGCTGGGGACCCTGAACACGTCCTGTACTCCAGAGTTCCAGGTTCCCCAGCGCCGTCCTTCCTGACCCGCAGGACTGTCCAGAAGGTTATGGGAAACCTCCCCATTGGGCAGGATTCTGACAAGCCTCCACAAAGCTCCCCGGCATCTGGCAGAGCAGAAACAGGTGCTCTGGCTGCAATCCCATGTCCCCAGAGCCTCTTGCAGGCTTCCCAGGACAGGTCCTGAGTCCCTCGGCCTCAGTCCCCACAGGGCAGACCCAGCAGCAATGAGCCCAAGAGCTCAGGACTGCCTTCAGGGCCTGCAGGGAAACAACTCCTGCTCACTGCCTGCCCACGCTAGCTGGGTGCGTCTGAGCACTGCTCTAGGCTCCCGATGGCACCGATTCTCACTGTCCCCAAGAGCACAAGCTGGTCAACAATGGAGGCCACTGTGACCTCAAGTCCTGAGCTTTTCCTCCTAACCCACACTGTGCTATTGACACACAGGTTTGAATCATTCCAAAATACAAGGGAAGACAACTAATGCTTTTGCAAGTCCATTTCCTTTGTCCATGACACTCCTGCTGGTCACTGAACCTTCGGGAGCTACCATCAAAGTGGTCAGCAATGGGAGCTGACCGCTCACCGGGACCCCATGAGCACATAGCAGCAGATTAAAGGCTTGTGGAAAAGGCCACCCTGTTCCCAGAGGGACACCAGGCCTGTGCCCTGGGAGGCGGCCCGCACACCAGATGGCAGAGTTCATACTACGTCTACCACCGAGGGCCGGTCGCAGGCTTGCGAAGCTGCTCCCTTTGCCTGTGCATTTTCCTCTTACCTACGGAATGCAGAAATCGTAGTAACTTGGCTCCCCAGACACTGTAGACTATCGAAAAATGCCAAGAAGGCTTCTGGAATGCCTCTGGAATGCCAACGCTTCAGAGAAGCTAAATACAAACAGTGGGACTGAATGCTGGGGACTTCTCCCAGGATCTTCCAAAGCGCGAGGCAGCGGCTCTGCCCCAGGAATGCAGGCACCGCTAATCTGTGCTGGGCCTCTCAGCAGCCGGCACTTAACTCTGAGTGCTCCCTGGTGCAGTCGGAGGAGAAGCTGGTCTCATACAATTACGCAGCCCGCTCAGGAGTACCTCCCAGGGCCGTGGGCCTGCCGCTTCCTGGCCAGTGGTCCCAATCAAACGAGACGTTGGCAGCTGAAAGCAAAGTTGTCATTCACTAGGGGAAACTGGGGCTGGAGGGATGAGCGGCTCGTCCATGTGTCCACCCTTCAACTGACCCACTGTGATGGCCCCCGTGGGCAGAGGGGCTCCCAGAACAATCGGCCTGCAGCTTCCAGGCCTGTGCCAACAAATATCTACGTCAGGAATGGGATGCAGAACGAAGTGCTAGGCAAAGATGCCCAACCATCGCACCTTCCTAGGAGATGGCTCCTGCTCACAAGAAACCCTGAAGGCACGGAGGCCTCCTGCTCCGCGGGTGTCAACACGCAGCGCGACCAGGCGGCCATCTGGGGGGAGCTGAAGAGCTGTCTGGAGAGGCAGGGGTCTGCCCTCCCACCTGAATGGAAGCTCTGGGACTTGCACCATGTCCTGGTGCCCTGGCTTCTGTCACAGTGAGCAGGCAAGGTGGCCAGCTGACCACCTCTGTGTCGCCCACTACCAAGACAGCCTACCAGCCCTCTGAGGTTTTTCATGAAGTCCTCACGACTGACAAAGGACAGGAGGTGACAAATGAAAAGGGATGTAGAAAGTGAATGTGATATAAAGACCAGACGTCAGTGACTGGCCCAGAGCAGGCAGCGAGGGATCTGGTGTGGACGCATGAAGGTGCATCGGCCACCCTACAGAGCGGCTCCACAGCCCAGGCCCTTCTAGGCACTCCTGACAGGCCACGCAACGCACAGCCCTCCGCCCGGTGTTGGAATGAAGGGCAGAGGCAGGTTTCAGTGACTGACTCAGTAATTTATCAGTGAGTTACTGGGTGTCTACTCTGTGACAGACGTTACTGTAAAGGGACACAGATAGACCAGGACGACTCTGCTCCCGTGGCGCTCAGATCCCAGTGGGAGAGGCAAATGTGCGCGGATAAATAAGACGATGTCTGAGAGGACGTGTGCTGGGGAGACGTAAGACAGAACCACTCCTGGAGTTGCAGGCTGCTATTCTATCTAAGGAGATTCCCAAGAAAGTCTCCTGGGGAAGAAAAATACTGAATTGAGACTGCTGCCTCCCGTGAGAAGGCCACTGTCACCATGATGGAGGTCCACGCAGGCCAGGACCGCCTCTACACAGGACTTGAGGGAATCTTCAGCGGTTTAGTCAGGACCTCCTCGCTCAAGATGGCAAGCGAGCTCGCCCCTGACGCATCTATACCCTGCTCCACGCACAGCAGACAGCAGCAGACACCAGAGACACACGCAGGCTCTGAGACAGATCAAAGCGTCCAACACAGAAAAGAGACGCAAAGCCGTAGGTGGGGCTGGGGCCACTCGCCTGCTGGGCTCCGGGCCTGGGGCGGTGGGACCCCTCCTATGTACCACAGGATGGAATCAACCACGGTCCACAGCTGCATGGGCTGCAGCCAGGCTGGCCGCCCGGAGGGGAGGGCTCTCCCTAAAATAAGAAGCTGAGATAAAAAGTTCCTGAAGATCCCTGTCTAGGGCTGGTTTGGTTTGCCTGAGCCTTGGCAGATGGGAATCCACAAAGCCAGGCCCAGGACCACGGTTGAGCCCGGCGCCCCGCTGACGTGGTTCCTGCCTCCACAGGGTCTCCAGGGTCAGCGCTGAGACAGGCTTCAGAAGGTGCAGTGGGACCTGGCCTTGCACCGGGGTGCGGGCTAGAGCAATGCCAGGCAGGGTGAAAGGCTACACAGAAAGAGAGCAATGGAACCAAAACCAAACCTCCCACTCGAAATGAGCCTGCAACACGTGAAGAAAGTAATGCAAATGCTACCAGAAAAGTCAGCAATGGAGACAGAACTCATACCAGGTGAGCTGAATGTTATAGGAAAACGTGATTTTTAAAAAAAATTTAATGTAAACATTTAAACACAAGACAAACTAATACAGGAAACCCCAGGTGGCCATCACCGATCTTCAACAATGAGAAACTGGGGAGACCTTTACCCTATGCCCTTCACCTTCTCCTACCCCACGTTTCTTACAGTTAGCTGAGGGTTTCATCTGTGCAAACCTCAATAGATGGTTCTCAAAGATAAGAATTTTTATTTCCCTGAACAGAACCATGATGCCATTACATTTTTAAAAAATTAACATGAATTCCTCAACATCTTCAAATATGAGCTGGTGTTAAAATTTCCAATTGATAAAGGATTTTAAATATGCATGTTTAAGTTGCTCAAAAAGATAAAGGAAGGAATGATTTCTGATTTGTAAAAACAAGAGAAATTACCAACCTGAAACATGTCAACCCCAAACAGATAAACGCTGTAAATTTGAAAATTTCAAAATAGAATAATTAGAACAAACCCTAAGCTGAGGGCAGTGAGGGGCATGAGCAAGCGGATGTGGTGCAGAGATGGGAGCCAGGATGTAGTCATGGAGGGCACGCAGGACAGGCTGGACCTGGAGGACAGACCGACAGGCCCGGCACCTGCCTAAAGGCTGCTACAGAGGAGGAGCATGGGAAGAAGGCCAGGCAGGGTGGAGGGCAAGGAGGAAGACGCAAGCCAGAAGGCAGCGGGGCGGGGCAGGGTGGGGCGACCGTGGGAGGGGATGGCAGGAGCAAGACCTGGGGAAGGACACAGACTAGGCTCCCAGAACAGGGAGAGGGAGAGGAGAAGACAGGGAGCAGAAAACACCCAACCAGAGTCAGAAACAAGCCAGCGATGAAACACACCTGGAATCCCAGTGGCTAGGGAGGCTGAGGCAGGAGGATCGCAAGTTCAAAGCCAGCCTTAGCAACAGCAAGGTCCTTAGGCACTCAGTGAGACCCTGTCTCTAAAAAAATACACAATTGGGCTGGGGATGTGGCTCAGTGGTCAAGTGCCCCTGGGTTCGATCCCTGTTAACCAAAAAAGAGGTCCAGAAATAAGTCGATCAGTTCCCACAATACATGCAAGGGAGGCAGTCCCTAAGATCCCCAGCAGGGATCCCCAACTCCTGGCTCCCATGCCCTAGTGTGGTCCCCTCTGCAGAGTGTGTGCTCGACCAACTAACTTAGTAATAAACAGAACACCAGAATATGGCAAAAGTTGTGGGACTGCCACTTCTGAGATTTGGTTTCAAGGACAGCGGTTTCTGCCTGCCTCCCCCACCCCCAGCTCTGCTTACTCACAAGGATGAAGCAGGCTTCTATTTTATGAGCTGCCCTATGGAGACACCCACACAGCCATGAAGGGAGAACGGCCACTGGCCAACGGCCAGGGAGGAGCTGAGTCCTGCCGTTGGCCTCGAGGACACCACGCCTCTCAGCAGTCAGGAGAGGGCCTGGAAGCAGATCCTCCCCCAGCGGAGCCTTCAGACGTGACAACAGCCCTGGAAGCCACCTTGACTATAGCATGTGAGCGACCCTGAGGCAGAGCAGCGCCCAGGTCCCTGACCCACAAACACACGATGATAAACACTTCTTGATTTAAGCCACTTGTTTTCATAATTTGTCATTTAGCAATAAAAAACACAAAATGTAAATCATTAAAGTAAAAGACAACCACTTTGGATAAAAGAAAGAAAAAGAAAACCCAGCTATATGCTATTTTTAAGAGATCCAACTCCCCATACCAATGATCTTGCACAACAAACATCTCTTTCACCGCTCATACGTGTGTGTGTGTGTGTGTGAATTTTTTTTGGTACCAGGGATTGAACCCTGGGGTGCTTAACCACTGAGCCACATCCCAGCCCTTTTTTGTATTTTATTTAGAGACAGGGTTTCTTAGGGCCCCGCTAAGACGCTGAGGCTGGCTTTGAACTCACAATCCTCCTGCCTCAGCCTCCTGAGCCACTGAGATTACAGGTGAGGTCACTACACCCAGCTCATAAATACAGACTTTGTGTCAACTGTTTTGTTTACACAAAATATGGAGCATTTAGTCAAAAGTTCAAAAATATAGACATGCAAAAAAAAAAAAAGAAAAGAAAACAATGACCCAACATGAAGAGATAAAATACCAGAACCAGACCACCAATTGCCCAGATGTTGGAATAGATGGGATGTTAAATAACTATGATTATTAATATGTTAGAGAATCTAATAAGAAAAAAAGGTAGATAGCATATGTGAAGAGGTGGAGGGTCCCCACAGAGTGATGGGAACTCTCCAGTCTCCCCTGCTTATGATGAGAAGTCAGCAGTTCACTTACTGAGGAATCCTTCCTGTAATGAGTCACTTCTCTCCTGTCACTTTCAAGATCTTTTCTTTGACTTTGCCTTTGACAACTTATGACGCATCCAGGTCGTGGGATCTCCTTGAGATCTCCGTGTGCGCAGCCCTGTGTGTACACTTGACCTAGATCCCAGGAACACACTGCAAGTTTCCAGAGCCTCCAGGGGACATCTCAGTCCTTAGCTTTTCTTTCTAAGCTTCTGGTTACCCTGCTGTTTGCTTCATCTGCTCTCCACCTCAGGCAGCCGTAACATTCAACAATTGCCTCTGGTTGTTTTTGACAAATGCCCCCATGGTAACGGCAGTTAGCAACAAGCAACTTCGGAGTCAAGTCAAATCAACAGTCTTGCAACCACCAGGAACGATGATGGCAATTCCCTGGGGAGTGGGCCTGGGAGCCGTGGAAGAGCTCCAAGCCTTTTCTGCCCCTCCGGGGCTGGCAGGCTACAGGCTGCACCCTACCTATGGGATGTCAGTTTTTGAGACTATTGTGGAGCTATAGAAAAGGCAGGATAAATTAAAATGCCCCAAAGCTTTGCTCAAAGTCTTACTGAGAGTCTTCCATTTTTCTTGAACAAATGCTCCCAGATTGCCACAAGCCCTGGGTTAATTTTCAGAGTTCTGAAAAAGTAGATTCTGACTATTTTTGTCAGTATTTTCATTACTTTTATGAAAGGGGATTTTCAGAGGATTTTACTCCACTATTTTAACCAACATGCAGGAATAGTATGGTTATGAAATCGTGGTTAACACACAAGACAGAGAGAGAAGAGGAAAGAATCAAGGAATGTGGAAACAGTCATTATCCAAATCAAAACATAAAGAGACAATAGAATGAAAAATAAAATGGAACGGGGCACCAAGATCTACAGGATAATCTGAGGTGTCCAAGGCATACATTTAACTAGAGTCCCAGTATGAGAAGAAACAAACGAGCCCAAAGAATACAGAGATAAAGGCCAAGAATTCTCCCAAATTACTTCAAGACAATAAATTACAGATCCAAGAAGCTCAGAAAAATTCCAAGAAGTATGCTTTTGTAAAGTTCTTAAATAATTCCTGAAGTAATGGCATATTTTTGAACACAGACAGCCATAAGCTTAAAAAAAATGCCATTTCTACAGCAATCCTAAAAAAGTAACAACAACAAGAAAAAGCACAATGAAAAAGCCAATAGAGGAGATCATGGAATTCTAAATACATTGATTCATTTCCACCTCCTCCCAGCAAGTCTCCCCAAAACAAACCAATAAGAAAGAAGCAAAGAGGAAAGTATTGATGGGACAGACAGAAATTCAAGATAACAGATTTAAATCAAATACTATACATAATCACATTAAATATAAACCAATTTAAGCCTTATATTAATTTCCTATTGCTGTTATATGAAATTGCCCCCCAAAATTAATAATGGCTTAAAGCAACGTAAACGTATCCTCTTATGGTTCTAGAGCTCAGAAATATCCAGTGGTATTACTAAAATCAGAGTGTTAGCAGGGCTGTATCTTTCTGGAGAATCCAGAGACTCTAGTTCCTCAGCTGGTTCACTTTCTAGAGGTTGCCTCCACTCTTGCTAAAGGCCTTTCAGCACTGTGACCTCGGCCACACCCATCATACCGCCCCTGACTCTCCTGCCTCCCTCTTTCCCTTGTAATGACCTGAGTTACACTGATCCCGTCTGGATAACAAAGGACCATCTCCACATCACATGCCCTCAACTGGATCACACCAGCAAAGTCCCCTCTGCCATGTGCACTACTTATTCATAGGTTCCAGGGGATTAGGAAATGGACACCCTGGTGGGCGCCAAGGCAAAACCCTAACTACAGGTATCGATAAGAAATAAAAAGGTTGAAAAAAAAAAAAAAAAAAAAAGACTGGAAGAAGATAAATCATGCCAACACTAGGAGATCCGGAGCTGTCACATCAACCCTGGAGAAAGAAGAATTCAAGAGCAAGACTTTAACCAGGCAAAAGGGGCAGTTCATGATCATAAAGGGCACAATTTTATTCAAGACAAACACCACAATGTGTTATTCCAAATGTGCACACACTTAATAAGACAGTACATAAAGTAAACTGGACAAATGGCAAAGAGAAACAGATCCATGATCGCAGCCGACTCTCTAAACACTGATAGAGAACAAGTGGACGAAGAATCAATAAGGATCTGGACGACGTGAGCGACGTTGTCATCCAGTGTGACTCAGCCGAGAGCCAGAGAGCACTGCATCCAACAACGGCAGGACTCGCGATTCCTAGGTGCACCTGGACTGCTCACTAAGACAGCCTGGGATGAAAGTCTGAAAGCAGAAGATCACACGAAGCATGTTCTACGGTCACAGAAGTATTAAATTAAAAATTAGTTACAGTAAGATACCCAGAAAATTCTTGAATGTTTAGGAACGAAACATATTACCAAGTAACCCATAACTTCTTAACCAGGAGAAAAATTAGCCCTTAGAAAGAAACTTGGAGATGACAGAGATGATGTAATTAGCAGACAAGGACATTAAAACTGCCATTATAAGTGTTTTTAAATATTTAAAGCAAAATGTAAACAGAGTGATGTTAAGTAGAGACACTCTGAAGGATAAAATGGAATTTTAGGACCTGAAAAGTATATTTGAAATGAACGGCTGAAACAGTAAATGCTACTTCAGTGACCAGGGGACAATTTCAGTCTCAAGTGGTCTAACATTCAGGTAATTAAATTCTTGGGAGGGGTGGTGGCAGTGAGCGATCATTTGAAGAATAATGGATGAAAATTTTCCAAATGTGTTAAACAAAGAAGTTCAACAAACCAACGCGCCAGTAAATACAATGTGATTCATACAATAGAAATAGAAAGATCATACACCCAATAATTTTTAAAATCTAATTTTCCTTGATTTATAAAACAAAACAAAAGCCTTACCCTACAGAATTTCCTAGCCCAGATGTTTCACTGATTAATTTTATCAAATATTTAAAGAAGAAATACCATTTCTAAGCAAATTCTTTCAGCAAATAGAGGAGAGAGTATTTCCCAACTCATTTTAGAGGACCACTATAATTATTGCACCAAATCAGACAAGGACATTACAAGAAGAGAGATTAAGAGGCTGATATTCAAGAAAAGACATGTGCATGTGTGGTGGCGCACACCTGTTATCCCAGCATCTTGGGAGGCCAAGGCAGAAGGATGGCAAATTCGAGGCCAGCCTAAGCAACTTAGTGAGGCCCTAAGCAACTCAGGAAGACCCGGTCTCTAAATAAAAAATTAAAATTAAAGGGCTGGGGCTGTGGCTCAGGGGTTAAGCACCTCTGGGTTCAATCCTTGGTACCAGATAGACAGATGTAAAATCCCTTTAAAAATCAAACTGGAAAATCAACTCCAATAATATGTAAAAAAGATAAGACCCCATTGTTTTAGTCAGCTTTTTTCGCTGCTGTGACTAAAGACCTGATCAGAACAATTTTAGGGGAGGAAAAGTTTATTTCCAGGCTCCTGGTTTCAGTGACGAAAAGTTAACACAGGCAACAAGGTCACAGAGGCACCGGTCTTTGAAGACAGCAGGCTCCCAAGGCCCAAGTCACCAACCTCACAACACTGAGGGACCCAGGCACCCTCCCTGGACTGTGTTCTGATAACAGGCCATCACTGATCGTCACACGCGCTGCCTCCAACCTCACGGTGACAGTGCTTCTCAAACGTTCAAGGTGCAGTTGATTCACCCGAGGTTTTGATAAAAGGCAGAGTCTGTACGAGCAGGCCTGGGACAGGCTCAAGAGTACACACTTCTTTTTTCTTTAAAACATTTTTTAGTTGTAGATGGACACAATACCTTTATTTTACTTATTTAATTTTCTATGGTGCTAATGATGGAACCCAGGGCCTCACACATGCTAGGCAAGCGCTCCACCACTGAGCCCAGCCCCAGCCCCAGCCCCAAAACATGCATATCTAACACGTTCCCAGGTAATGTGAGTTTGAGTAACAAGGCACTAGATCATTCCTACAGAAAGATTAATGAAGACTATGATGCCATCTCAGAGATGCTGCAGATCCATAATGAGTCTAGGTTACGTGCCTCACAACCCTTTAGATCAATGATAGTGTACTCTAATTTTAAAAGAAAACACAGCATGAGGGTTCAAGTACGTTGGCTTTAGAGTGAGGAAGATCTGAATGTGAACACGAGATCTGCATTTCCTACTTCAGCAACCCTGGTCAACTTCTCTTAAATCATCATCAAATCATTTAATATCATTAAACCTCAGTTTCCTGTTCTACACAATGGGGAGACTGATACCACCTATATTTCGGGAAGTTGATTAAGATTAGGCAAATAAGGCCCTAAATGCAGTATCTGATACTATGTAGTTTTTACAAGTCAGCTACAAATTATTTCCATGATAATGTGTTATTATTAAACATTCAATCGGAAAAGAAAACATATCTATCCACAACCGTAATAGATAACAGATTTTTAAAATAAAACAGCAAATCTCAAAGACAAATATAACTTTGAGATGATCTGAGATAATCTCCACTTGGAACTGACAGCAAGGTGCCTGCGTGCGGGGTGCCGGCTCCGCTCCGCGTCCATTCCCTCCTTACCGTCTCCCTCCCTCTTGCCATGTCCGCCTGAGCTAACGGCCACAGACCGTCCTTAAAATATGTGTTTGGAAGTTTTTATTGATACACAATTCATATACCATAAACTCACCCCTTTAGAATCTATGATCCAGTGGTTTTTACTGTCTTCACAAGGTTGCGGAACCATCACTGCTCGCTAATGCCAGAAGGTTTTCATCACCCCAAAAAGAGACTCTGTGCCCACTGGCTGTCATTCTCCTACTCTGTCCCATATCCATCCCTGAAATGTCCATTGACTCATCAGTGGACTAAAAAATGCATGGATGAGGGCTGCAGGTGTGGCTCAGTGGTAGAGCACTTGCCCAGCGTATGTGAGGTGCTGATTTGGATCCCCAGCACCACAAACAACAAAATAAACAATATCAACATGATTGTGCCCATCTACAACTCAAATTGTTTTAAATGCATGAATTATAATTATAACACCATGGATTATAATTCAACCAGAAAAAGGAATGGATTTCTGATATATGCTACGACATAAATGAACCTTGAAAACATCACGCTAAGAAATAAGCCAGACCCAAAAGGACACATGTTATGTGAATCCATATATGGGCATGTGCAGACCCAGCAAACACATGTGGACAGACACGAGTCCCTGCCAAGGGCAGGAGAGGATGTGGGAGGACCACCAGCAGCAGAGGGTTTCCACGTGGGGAGAGCTCTAAGCTTCCACTGGGGAACCCGGCACAGTCTAAGGACGGAGATGTTCTGAGCTTCCCCTGGGGTCACTGAATCCAAGCACAGCCTGGAGCTGTGCACTTTAAATGGGAAGCATATGAATATATCTCGATGAAGATGTTAAAACGCCAGGGAAACATACTGGAATACCAAGACACCAGACCTGCGGCCGTGGGACCGTCACCAGGTGAGAGACAGGGCAGGACCTAACCCAGGCTGGGCTGATGGCGTGGAAGCAGAGGCTCCAACGGGGGAAACGGCTGATCAAAGGCGAAGGCGAGGGAGGAAACCATGACTCCCCCAGGTTTCTGGCCTGAAAATGGGAAAGCACATCCACTTAAGCTGTAGGACAAGTGGGATCAGTGTGCTTCTGCTCTAAGTCACCCACACACAGTTACAGATGACCACAGAGCGAGGTGGTGGCTGTGATTAGCAAAAGCCAAATGACTCTGATGACATGTCGCCCTGTGCATGGCCTGTGTTCCAGGGAGGTGAGCTCAATGACAGCGAACTGCACGTTCATGGGCCTGTTCATCTGCTTGGACGCTCCTTGGACTCCAAGCTACTGAAGGCGAGGGGGCAAACTGCGTTTACTGCCTTATCCCCAGTGTCACAGAGGGTGTATGTGCCGAATGACACAACAAATGGCACTGATGTGGAGAAGCTCACCTGGAGGGAAGAGAGGCTAGCCTTCATCAAAATTGTGTGGGTCGCCAGGCTCAGTGGAATCCCAGTGGCTTGGGAGGCTGAGGTGGGAGGATTGCAAGTTGGAGGCCAGCCTAGGCAACTCAGTAAGACCCTGTCTCTAAATCAAATACAAAAAGGGCTGGGGATGTGGCTCAGTGGTTAGGCACCCCTGGGTTCAATCCCCAGTCCATAAAAGATTGTGCTGGAAGAGGCCCAGGTTGAAATCCCGCTTGACAACTATTCCCAAGACACTGGATGGGAAGCTCTTCTCTGAGCCTCAGTTTCCTCCTCGCACTGCCATGGGGTTTGCTGGGATTCTGGCCTGATGCAGGAGTCTGGGAGTGCCTGTCTCTGGAGCCCAGCTCTCTCCTTCCTTCCACAGCCTGGCTTGGGCAGGTGCACAAGGCCAGTCGCCCGCCACAGACCACGAGGGGCTGCAGCGCGTCACTGCAGAGCTGCGGACACTTCCTCACCAACTGCCACGTGCTCTGCAGGGGCCCAGTCCAGGAGAGCGGGGCGGGCACGGCTGCGCTGCTCTGTGACCTGGGTCTCAACTCCAGCTCCGCAATGGAGACGCCACCAGAGGCTGGGATCTTGTTCCTCACTCTCCAAAACCCACCTACCTGTGCGAGGGAGGAGAGGGCGACTCGGAAAGGCGCCGTGGAGGGGGCCGTTCAAAGCCAGGTCTTTGTTCTGGTGACTGCATGCACATTTCCTCAGAGTCACTGATGCCTCACAGAAAACTTTGAAAAAACATTCTATTACGAGACCATCTGCTGAGGTACCGTAGGTTCTCTCTGCAGCCCCCATTTCCTTTCATCACCAGGAAAGCGGCATGAAAATAGGTCTCATTTGAAGACAGTGTCTGCTCATGCTGCGCCACTTCCTCCAAACCTCCCCTCGCAGGCTGCTGGGCGGCTTCAGCACCCCGGCCCCCACCCATGCTGCGGACACGGTGTCCATGCCGGGCAGGACGTGAGTGGAGGCTTCAGGTGTGAGGGATCGCAGGACGGATGGCCTCCTAGGCAACCAGAGCCTGCTCTCCTCCATTGGGCTCAAGGAAGGAAAGGAGGAGACAACAGGAAGGAGACGGCGGAGAACTCCCAGGGACACGTAACTCTTTATGGCTGACATTTTACCCCACCCTGCCAGCAGTTCCCCTTCCTCTTAGCAATACCTCGGTATTAGTCGGGCAAGAAGTACCATCTTGGTTATGACAAATGCAAGGGTGAGAGGAGTCCCAGGAAACAGGAGCAAAGGCAGGAGTGACCATTCATTAACTGCTGATTATCACAAATGTGCTCCTTTAAGGCACACAACTATCCAGTGATGTAGACAACGATTATTATTTGGGGGGCCGTTACCAGGGATTGAACTCAGGGGCACTTGACCACTGAGCCACATCCCCAGTCCCTTTTTTAAATACCTTATTTAGAGACAGGGTCTCACTAAGTTGCCTAGGGTCTTAACTAAGTTGCTGAGGCTGGCCTCCAACTTCAATCCTCCCACCTCAGACTCCCAAGCCACTGGGATTGTAGGTGTGCACCACTGTGCCAGGCTAGATAACAATGATTAAAACCCAATTAAAAGACAAGAAAAATAATTCAGAGACTAGTGAAGTCACCCGGGGCTACACAGTCATTGAAACGGCACAGCTAAGAGAAACAAGATCCAAACCGGTCTAATTTTCCAAGCAAGACTATCTTAAGAAACCATGATCTCACCTCTGCAGTTTCTAATCGAGTTCTAGGGCACAGAAATGATAAGGCTGGAAATGCAACACAGACTGCTCTGGCGCACAATCCCCTTCAGTAGCGGGCTGGGAAGAACCCCAGATCTGCACAGAGTGACAACCAACCCCAGGAGACCTCTGGCAGGGCCTCCCAGAGATAAGCAGGCGGTTGGGCCCGCTCCCATGCTTGCCTCGTCCTATCACGGTGCTTCCCATGTCACCTCCTCCACACGGGCCCTTCTGGTCCTGTGAAATGAGTTTGGTTCTCCTCAAGCAGGACTGGGCTGGCCCAGGCAGGGCGGCTGCGAGTTGGTCCCTACCGCCAAGCCCTCCACCTCCTCCAGGATGCCCTGTCCCCTCTCCTGGCCCCTCAGCACCACCTCTGCCACGGCCTTTGCCTCTCCCCACGGAGCGTCCCTGCTGCTGTTTCACTCCATGGTTTGTTCTGCCAGACAGTGAGTAACAAAAATGTGCCGCACATGAATACAAACAATATATATGCAAATACGCTATTGATAATTGTATATATGGGCTACGGCAATGGATGAGAGACGGGCGGAGGGAAGGAACCACGAACACATCCCAGGAGATGCCAGAGGGTGATGAGGAGGCTGGAAGACATGGCAGCAGCCCAGAGAAGTGGGGTGAGGACTAATATATAACGGGTGTCCAGAGACGAGCCCTATCAGGAGGTGACATCTAAGCTGAAAGTCGCATGACAGTTGGTGAGGCCACAAAGATCCCGGGAAGCTCATTCCTAGCAGAGAAAACAAATGCCAGGGCTTCCGAGTGGGAAGGACTATGACACATTCAGGGGACAGGGAGAACATAACTAACACCATGACAAATAGCTGGGGGTGGAGTGGGGGTCGTGGGGAGCGGCAGCATGAAAAACAGGCTGAGGCCCAGAGGCGCGCGGCCTTGCAGGCCGGGCTGAGAGGCTCGCGGCGACGTCTCCGAGCATGGGAGCCACTGGAGAGCCCTGAGAGGAGAGTGATATGATCTGACTTATTTATTTTTTAAATCCAGTTCATAAAAGCTGCACTGGAAGGCTGCTGCCCAGGAGGATGGCCTGATTATCTCTCCTCCCGCACCGCGCTTCGCTATGCAGGAGCACAAAACATCAGCCGGGCTCTGACAGCTGTAGCTACACAAAGGCGGCCAGGAAAGACCTTTGCAGAGGAAATAATATGCAATTTTCTAGCTGAACACCTTTTAAAAAGTAATGATGGAGAATAAAATCCCTGCCTGGGAGTGAGGCAGGGGCCGTCTTTAGGTACAGGGTAGCAACATGCCACTTGAAATAAGCAAGCGCCGGGCAAAGTGGCGCTCACCGCGTATCGCAATCTGCAGGCTGAAAGCGGAGCAGGGGAGGGGAGCCAGGAACGCGGGCACGGCCTGCTGCTTCCCACTGCAGCTCCCAACACCCAGCCTTCAGAGGAGCTGCTGAGCACAGCAGCCAGGACTGAGCGGGACTGTCCCATGCTCACAGCAGCCAAAGCAAACCCTTCCCCACCTGGGGGCAACTTCCAACCAGAGGGTCCCCCATGCCGATGAGTTTGAAGGATGTTCAGAGTGCCACGAGGTCAAGGGAGCCGGAGAGGCAGCAAGTGACCACCAGGAAACAGGTGGACACCCTCAGCCCAGGATCATGGAGGCAGGAGCACCTCCTGGAGAGACCGGGGGCTCTGTGGGCAACACTGTCGCCCTCCTGGGCTGAGGTGACGATGCTGGAGAACACGGAGCAGCTGCTTGGAGCCAGCGCGGGCTCCAGGCCTCTTGTCACCTCCAGGCAGAGACCTGCTCAAGCTCTCTACGGCCCCTTCTGGAAACTCCACCTAGGAAGTCTTGAGAGAATGGCTATTAGAAACTGGTGTAACACTTTCCTTTCACCTTCTCTCAGCCCATCAAAGTAAAATAGCAAATGAGTGAATAAATACAATATAAAGATATCGAGATAAATAAAATGCCACCCCCTGCACACGAGAACTCTCGGTCCTTCCCCACACCAGGGTTCTCCTTGGCACCTGTTGCTGGTTCCTCCTCGTCTCTGCCAGGAACACCTCTTTCCTATACTGTGCCTGGCTGCCTGGCAGATTCTTCAGGGCTCTGTCCCAACGCTCTGGGGTTTTCAGCTGTCCAGGGTCCAAACCGGCTTCCCTCCACGACCTATGACATCCCACACTGGAGTCCCAGGAGAGGCACTGTCCTATTTCCAGCTAGGAAGCTGTTTCTTTCTAAGAGGTGGCAAGACGTGTGCACCCTCTGCCTTGGGTTAGTTGGGGTTAGGCCCTCGACTGGGCTCAGATGGTCACCATCCCACCAAACAATCCTGAAGAAAGGACAAAGAATGGAGACTGACTCGACGGGGGTTCCCAGTGACAGAAGCAGTAGCAGTGTATACTAAGGACCCCGCTGGCAGGGCTGCGCGTCTTGGGCACTCCTAGGAGCTGCCTTGCTTCCAGCCCATCCCCCTACAGCCCCAAGCCTGGCCCTACAGCCCCATGTCCAGCAACCCTCCAGCAAATTCCCTTTTTGCTTACAATAACTGGACCTGATTTCCATTAAGGAAAATGGAAAGATGCATGACATGTTTTCTATTCTCTCCATCCAAACAGAACTGTGTTTCCTATCTGTATCCCACAGCAGTTAAACATTTTATAATGATTCTGATTATTGCTATGCTAATTCACCTATAGCTATTGATCCCCTGCAAACACAGGGGCTTCTTGAGAGAAGAACCCTGTGTGACAGTCACTCTGTGTGTCCCAATTCTGGCCCCTGGTGGGTGATACGCTGCACAGATCTACACTGAAGAGAATTCATACCTTCCAAGATGCAGTGATTATTTCATGCACAGGAAGGATGGTTACTGAACAATGGTATCAGTAATTCTGACAAAAGCTTAACTTAGGCCACCTAACAGCATGCTATTATCTTCAAGAATATTCTTGTGGGGGGGCACATGTTTATTCTCCAGCAATTAATATCATCGTTGTTACAGCCACTCTCTGTTGAGAGACGCTGGGTGCGCACCCCGAACCTCGTGGAGTGCAGACACGGGTCTGTGTGGCGAGGACGCCACGTGCCCTCCACTCACCATGCTGCTTCCCAAAGGTCTCTATCAAAGAAACCTCTGCAGAAATCGTTCCAGCAAAGCTGCTGCTCAAAATATTGTTCAGAAACTGTTTTCAGAATTAATGCATTAGTGACCCTGTAGGTAGCAAGCTGGACACATGACAAGTATTCTCTCTTTAAAGGATTTATTGGGTTTCTGGAAAAAGCCAGGTTCCTGACTCCAGGCCAAGGCGTCCGGAAGGCAAGGTGTCCTGAGGCGGGCAGAGGCAGTCAGTCTGAACTGTGCAGTCCAACCCCGGGAGGAAACTGACTTCCTAGGACAACTCCGCAACCAGCGAGTCTCGGGAGTGCAGGGTGTTGACTCTGCTTGGAGCTCTGAGAGGCGTGAGCACGTGTGTGTGTACACGCGTGTGCCCGTGTGGGCATTCTCACACACAGGGGACTGAGTCCTTCCCACAGTACCTGAAGGGAAGGGACCGCGCCTCACTCGGGTGGCTATTGCTTCGCTGCGAGCCTCGCCTCTCCGGCAACCTTAGCCACTTGGGGAGCAGCCCATGCAACACCTGCTGCGGGACCTCTAAACCCTGTGTGGCCTAAAGTGGTGACGAGGAGGACAAGATGCTGAGGTGAGGTCCTCCCAGACCTTTCCCAGGCCAGTAGCCCCTCAGGGTCCTTTGTGGGGAGTGCAGTGGTGGCCCTGTCTCTGCTGGCGCTGGTCATTTCTGGTCCTGCCGCCCTCCCATTCTCTGGGCCAGAATACAGGGAGGCACTCCTGGAGTCCCGTTCCCAAGGACACCACAAAGCAGAAAGAACAAGTAAGGCACGCTGAAAGGTGAGAACGGCAGCAATGTCAAGAACCAAACCACTTTCCAGTCATCCCATCTCCTCATCTTGACAAAGGCAAGGAGCAGCGCCATTATTCCTTGATAAGGCAGGCCCTGAGCACGTCAATGCTCAGAATCACGGATGTTCAAGCAGAAGACAAGCAGCACGCGCCCGCGGGGAGATCCTGCCAGCTTTCATCATCTATTCCGCAATCCAACAGCAGCTCCTGGGTGACGAGCTCTGAGCTGGATGTCGCAGAGATGCTGGCGACTGGGCTACCGAGCCTGCACACAGAGGGCTCGGCGACTTAGGCCCAAGGAAACCATCCCTGGCAGCCGAGTTTGGCCGCAGGCTGTTGGGAGATGGTGCTAACCAAGTGGAAGCAGAGGAGAGAGGAAGACACAGAAATGAAGGTGACCACGGCGAGCACAGACGGACCCTGGACACATTCAATACTTCACGACACTGGCCTGGTTTTGAATCCCCCCAGCTCTGAACCTTACTGCACGTGTGACCTCGGGGGCACTACCTCGCTGCTCTGAGTCTCGGTTTCCCTCTCTGTACTGTGGTGAGGCCTCACTACACCAAGAGTCAAAAGATCCCAGCACCTCCTCAGACCTCAGTAATCAGAAGTGCTCTTATTCTCCCCATCTTTTTTTTTTTAATTTGGTTCACTGTACACAAATGGAGCACAACTATCATTTTTCTGGTTGTACACAAAGTAGAATCATACAATTTGCGTATTCATAGACATACAGAGGGTAATGATGCTTGTCTCATTCTACCATCTTTCCTTCCCCGCCCCTCCTCATCCCTCATTATCCTGTACACAATCCATCCTTTCTCCATTCTTCCCTTACCTCCCCTCACCCCCACCATGTGTCATCAACCACCTACACGAGAAATCATTCGGCCTTTGGTTTTTTGGGATTGGCTTACTTCACTCAACATGATATTCTCCAATTCCAACCATTTACCTGCAAATATCATAATTTTATTATTCTTTATGGCTGAATAATATTCCATTGTGTATATATACCACAGTTTCTTTATCCATTCATCTATTGAAGGGCATCCAGGTTGGTTCCACAATCTAGCTATTGTGAATTGGGCTGCTATGAACATAGATGTGGCTGCATCACTGTAGTAATCTGATTTTAAGTCCTTTGGGTATAGGCCAAGGAGTGGGATAGCAGGGTCAAATGGTGGGTCCATTCTGAGTTTTCTAAGGAATCTCCACACTGCTTTCCAGAGTGGCTGCACCAATTGCAACCCCACCAGCAATGTATGAGTGTACCCTTTTCCCACATCCTCACCAACACCTATTGTTGCTTGTACTCTTGATAATAGACATTCTAATTGGGGTGAGATGAAATCTTAAGGTGGTTTTGATTTGCATTTCTCTTATTACTAGAGATGTTGAACATTTTTTCATATGTCTGCTGATTGTAGATCTTCTTCTGTGAAGTGTCTGCTCATTTCCTTAGCCCATTTACTGATTGGGTTATTTGTAATCTTGGTGTAAAGTTTTTTGAGTTCTTTATAAATTCTGGAGATTAGTGCTCTATCTGACATGTGTGTGGCAAAGATTTTCTCCCACTCTGAAGGCTCTCTCTTCACATTGCTGATTGTTTCCTTTGCTGAGAAAAAGCTTTTTAGTTTGAATGTATCCTAATTATTGATTCCTGCTTTTATTTCTTGTGCTTTGTTTTTCTCTTCGTTATTCTCTTCTTTATTCTCCCCATCTTTAAACAATGCCTGTTGGTCAAATATTTTGATAGACCTCTGGAAAGCATTTATTTTGTTTTTAAAAATCCCGTTCTGCGGGAAGGGCCCCAAGACCACTCCAATACCCACAGAGCAAGTCCCTCTCACCACTCAGCACACACATCACATGCCCATTGCTCATCCAAAATCAATGACACTGTCTCATCTGGGCACTGAACCAAACATAGTCTCTGTTCTGATGGGAGGGGTGGGGAGGAAAGGTAGCTTGATTTTTCACTTCCTTGGGACTGGTGAGAGTCTACCCTTTGTCACAGAGATTGGGAACGAATCTGCAGTACACACACTGAATATGAACCAGCCCCCAGTGTGGCGGACACCCGCACACATCTGTTGGTCCCACAGTGAACACATACATCTGCCAGTGCACAGGATGCCGCCCCGGGCTGGCTGCCTGCAGCCCCAGGGAAGCCTCTGTTGATGTAGATGTGTCCTAAATAGAGTCCTGCTCTCAAAGTGCTGGGAGCCTCGAGATAAATGAGACACAGTGCCCAGCCATCACTTAAAGAGGAGAGAGAACTAATTGTGACACAGCACTTAAACTGCTCTCATGGAGGCATCTGGAGAGGAAAGACTGCTTGGCACTGCCTCGGCAGGATGAGGGAAGGCCTGGAGAGGAGGTGACACTCTGGCGAAGGACCGAGGGGCCACCTGGGGCAGAGAAGCAGGTGAAGCATGCAGGTCGCTTCAGGCATCAGTGGCCATGCTGTGAGCAGGCGTGGTGCAGCTTGGCTGGAGCCCAGAGTGAGCAGAGGAAGAGCAAGGCACCCAGCCAGAGAGGGCAGGCAGGGCCAGAGCCCACGGACCCCAGATGCCACAGTCAGGGACCTGGACCCCGCTCACCAGGTGATGGAGGGAACTGAGAATCTCAACACTGCTTCTTCCTGAGGCCAGTGTCTGTCCAGGTTAGGAGCCAACTGCAAAGGCAGGTGAGACAGACCAGGGTAAGACGACCAGGAAAGTGATCCATGGTTTAGACAAGGCGTCGTGAGGCTCCAAACCAAGGCTCCTTTAGGAAGAGGAATTTAAAGGACAAGAGAAATGCTTCTCCATCACAGAGGGCGTACAGGGACCCAGAAAAGCATGGGGCGAAGAAGATGCCACGTTCCTCTGTGAGCGTGCTGCTCACGTGGTGCCTGGGGGTCTCCGAGGCACACAGGAAGCAGAGCGGCTGGCGCCAGGGGACCAAGCCTGCGATCTGGAGCTGGGCGGGGCCCTGAGAGAGCAGAAGAGGCTGAAGGAGGTCCGAGGTCCAGACCTCACAATCTTCTAGTGGTCCACAGCATCTAGTGACATCAGGTGGCATGATGCTCACTGGTGACACTACCTGGAGCAGTCCCACTTCCCATGTGGCAGAAGAGCTCCCATCAGACTGATCCCTTGTCTTAGTTTGGGCTGCTAAAACCAACACCCGGAAGAGGTGGCTCGGACCACGAGCACTCACTTCTCACATTCTGAGGGCCGGGAAGTCCAGCTGAGGGCGCCAGCAGATTTGGTGTCCAGCAGGGACCCACCCTGGTTTGCAGACAGCGACCTTCTTTCTCTACCCTCACATAGTGGAGACCAAGACGGAGCTCTGGTCTCTTTCTCTTCTGATATGGACACTAATCCCATCCTGGAAGCCAGTCCTCACCATCACGTCTACAACCGAGTTTCTTCTCAATGTATGAATTTTGGGAAGACACGAACATTTAGTCCAGAACATTCCCTGCAGAAAGCACAGGATAAATTCTGAACAAAATATAAAAAGACAACCCTGTGACGGCCTTGGAGCATGATTAAAAGCAAGCAGGTGTTGGAAGGCCATCAATATATGGAAGGAGAAAAGGGCACTGGGTAGGTTTACCATAATTTTCAAGGTTTTTACCTAGGAACAGGTCCCATCTGGTGCTACACTGGGAGCCTGCAAATCAAACAGAAACTCAAGAATAAGGGGGAATACAGTAGAAAAGAAGGCCCCAAATCCTGCATACCAACTGCCTGAATCTCTGGACAACCTCTGAACTATACACGTAGGGCAAACTTCGTGTCATGCAGTAAAAACAGTTTATACGGGGTACTTCGCAGATAAAATCCCTTATATTAGAAAAGCTATGCCAAGCTGGGTGCAGCGGCATTATCCTAGAATCCCAGTGAGTCAGGAGGATCACTAGTTTGAGGCCAACCTGGGAAACTCAGTGAGACCCTGTCTCAAAATTTAAAAAAAAAAAAAAAAAAAAAAAAGGGCTGGAGATGAAGCTCAGTGGTGGAGCACCCCTGAAAAACAGAGAAGGTCAAGTGAAATCCATGAGATGTACTTTGTTTTTGGTATTGGGAACTGAACCCACGGGTGCTCTACTGCTGAGCGAGATCTCCAATCCTTTTATTTTTTTATTTCGAGGCAGGGTGTCCCAAATTGCCCAGGCTGGCCTTGAACTTGTGATCCTTCACCACCAGTCTGAGTAGCTGGGATTACAGGCGGGCTTCACGGTGCCTGGCTTATAGATCAATTTAAGCAGTTCAACAAACAAAACAAAACCAACTAATTAAACCTCAAATAAGTAGAAGAAAAAAAGTAATAAAAACAGAAGTGGAAATCAATGAAATAAAGCAAACAATAGAAAAAAATCAACAAAGTCAAAAGTTGGTTCTTGGAAAAGATCAACAAAATTGATAAATTCCTAGCTAGACTGATCAAGACAAAAAGGGAAACACAAATGATCGATGTCTGCAATGAAAGGAGGGATATCGCTGAGTGCTACAAACAGTGCGGGCCATGCAATAACTATGTGTCAATTAAAAAAAATAATAAAGTTTAAAACATCACACAGGCTCCTGGGGCTTAGGAGGACACAAAGAATAGAGTTGCTGGGGACAGCTCTGAGGACGGCCTCTTCTGGAAGGCAGGCAGGGCCTAGACATGAGGAGGACTGGAATAAAGCCTTCGAAGGTTCTGATGCCAGCATCTACCCCCCTCCAACACAGCACCCCTTCTTATCAAAGATGACACGTGGCCTTCATGAGGGCACTCTGCAGTGGAGACACCAGAGGATAAAACGGCTGGAATCCTGACCCACCCAAAGGACAGGCCTGTGAAGCAGGAGCCCTGTTTCCCAGACTCCAGTTTTCCTTGGCCTGGGTCTGATGACCGCTGCCCATAGGGGCTGGGGTCCCTAACATTCTCTGGGCACACTCCCTTTTAGGTAACCAGACAGAGTTTCTACTGTTTCCAATCAAAGAGTCCCAACTCTTAGCAGGGGCGGATGGCGTTGCAGCCAGTGGGAAGGGACAAGCAACATTCCTAGAGGAAAAGACACCAGACCCCGGGCCAAGGTCAAAGGCTGTACCCATGTAGCAGGAACCCCGACCTAAACTTCCCTTCAGCTTCAGTAGGGGCCCAAGACCTGAACCCTCCCTAGATGTGGTCAGGCCACAAATTTTTGGTATGGCCAAGAAGAAATGAGAGAAGCAGTGATAATGCTCTGGGAGCCAGGAAATGGAGAATCAGCATTCCCTCCAGGACGCGCTCCACCGTGAGGTAGCAATCCTGTCCTCTTAAGCTTCTCCTCTATCACAGCTTCAGTCGACCTTCAAAGTCTTCAAACCAACAGACATGGACCACAGCACCCCTCCTGGCCTGGCCGTCACTCAGCTACTGCTTGCTCCCCACAGGGAGTAGGGCACTATGCTGGGTCCCAGGCACTAGCCAGGAAACCCTGATTTCACACGCTGCTGTGCTGAGAGAAAGCTTTGCCAACTTATCTAATTAATTCATCGCTTATCTATTAGGGGCTGGAGGCAAGAGGTGTTCTCCCTCTTTAACAGACTTGAAAAAGGAGGGTAACCTACTTAACAAATGAATGACTTATAAGAGAACAGGGAGGAGGCGGGCGGATCCGATTCCTAGCTCAGCATTCTGCTCACCTTTCGCTGACATCCATTCCATCGCCATTTCTTAAGCACGTACTCTGTGCCAGACCCTGAAGCATAAAACACTCTCCCGCTTGCCAGCTCACAGTTCAGCTAATGAGAATGGCGGATAAATCGCTAACTGCTCACGCAGTTAGGCGCTCACTCATCACATAGGCAGAGTGGAAGCAGCAGCTCCAAATCCGGGCTCTCAGGCAAGTCACAGAGCTCAAGTGAGCTTTGATTTTCCTGGGTGGAACTGGAGAGGCCCCGGCCCAGGTGTTCCTGTGGGGATCGCTGTGGTCATGGTGACGGATACCTGGCTCAGAGCGAGCTCGATGACTGGCCGCTCCAGGGCAAAGCCTTACGCTGTTTCTGCAGAGGCTCCATGTTCATCCGTCTGTCTTTGAGCCCAGGGACACCAAGCACAGTGACTGCCACACCGCAGACCTCCCACAGGTGAGGCTGTTGTTGCCATTGCCATGAGCTGGGTGCTCCCTCAGGGCCACTCGCTGGCTACTCATCAGCCTGCGCAGACACGTACTGGTTCCACTGTGTGCCGGCCACCGCAGGGAAGGAAGGGCTTTGAGCAAGGAAAACAAAACAAGCAATAACACAGCACAGAACCCTCAAATGGCTGAGTTGCTGAGTCTGGGAAGTGACAAGGTCTCATCCCAGCAAGGATGAGGGGCACAGGGACAGGAACAAAGGAAGGGTGCAGAGAATAAGCCAGGTCCTGAGTTTCAGGGACCTGCACAGCATCCCAGTGAGGAGGTCAAGTGCATCACGTTACGCAGTAGAGCGGAGGAGCGTGCCCAGCTCACAGGGGTGACCCAAATCGAGGGACGAGATGACACTTCCAGGAACACAGGTAGACTGACATGAGAAGAGGCTGGGGGTGTTGGTCTGGGGGGCCCAACCTTCACAGTGGGAAGGGGAGGAGACACTGAGAAGGACCAGGCCAAGGAGAGGAGAAGATCCCCATCAGAGTGGCTTCTCAGAAGCTCAGGGAGAAGAGAGGTTTCAGTGCCAGAAGCCGAGGAAGGGTTCAAATGAAGCTGCAGCCCCAAGTCACACCAGGTTGTTTCTCCAACTGGGTTCTGGGTCTGCTGTGGACAGGGTGAGGAATAATCAGGGGGCCTCCACTCTGGTTTCAACTGGAGCAACTCCACGCTGATTTTTACTAGTAAACATCTCCTGAATTAGGCGTGGTGGTGCACGTCTGTTATCCCAGGAGCTCAGGAGGCTGAGGCAGGAGGATCACAAGTTCAAAGCCAACCTCATTGGTTCATCAAGGTGCTAAGCAACCCAACGAGACCCTGTCTCTAAATAAAATATAAAAAGGGCTGGGAAGCGCCCCTGAGTTCAATCCCCGTTACTGGGAAAAAACAAAACAAAACAAAACAAATCTCCTGTATCTTTCTGCATTTATTTGCCCATGATCGCTCTGGCTCAAGCCACATAAACTGTCTCGTGGCTCACCAAAGCAGCCTGGCGCTCCCTCCCTCCCTCCCTCCAGCCTTGCTCTACTTTGGAATGCCCCCCACCCGCCGCCCCATACTGCAGCAGGAATAAGCTTCCTAAGACACAAATCTGATCATGTTATTTCCCTGCATAAAGCTTTCAATAGTTTCATAATGCCCATAGAATAAAGCCCAAATCTCCTTAAAACAGATTTCAAGGGCCTAAATGACCTGGTTCTTGCTCACCTCCCAAGCCTCATCCCTCCCTATCGTCTCTAACTCCTCTGACGTGACAAATTCTTGTTCTTATCTCCTGGCAGACGGCTGCCTCTTCCTAGCTGGCTGTCCTCCCCCTGTCCCTCCCAGTGTCCTTCCCTATCAACTCCTATTTTTAATTCAAGTGTCAGGTCTCATTTCCTCCGGGAAGCGCTCCCCGGTCCCCCAAGCCGAGGTGTCCTTTCCCAAGGACTCTTGGCTTCCCCTACCACTGCAGTCAATTCTAGTTCTGTAAAAACGGACTACAGGCCAGATGTGGAGTCACGCCATGGAAGGGGCTTACTAGATGACTACTGTCACCATACGGGGTGGACAAACAACTGTTTAAAGTCGGAGGACACGGCTGTGAATGTCCACTGTTCAGTTACTAGATGTGAGACCTGAGATAATTGCCAATCTCTCTGGGTCTCTCTGGGTCTCCCCAATCTCTCTGGGTCTCAGTTCCCCATCTAAACTTGGTTTGGTTAAAATGAAGTCTTCTTCACGTCGACCATTATGAGGATGTGATTATATAACTCAGAGAGCGTGACGTGATGGTGGGCACCTGCAAAGCAATGACTATGGGTGTCTTCACACACAAAATGGGAAAGCGGACGTCCAGTCTCCAGGATATTAAAAAAAATACCACCTTTCCCTCTCCTATTTACTGAGTACTTGCTGTTTGCTAAATACTAAGCTAGAAGCTTTGTCCTGGGTCCTTGCTATCCAAACATTCACGATCCATGTGCCTGTATGCACAGACCGTGAAAGTGAAGTCATAAAAGCATGCCACCAATGAATGTGCCACTTACAAACTGGTCTTCAGTCAAATGCTTCCACCCTGAATCAAGTAGCCATTCTGAACTCTGGTTGGTGCAATTATGTCCATGCAAAGAGAAAATATAAGCAAGACTTGTTTGAGAGGCCGAAGTCCTCGTGTGACATGATCCTGGCATTAGCTGCAGCCTTGGCTCGCTCTAATAAAGGCTCTGCCTGGCGACGTCATGTGGCCCTGAGAGGTTTCTGTGGAGGCTGTTTCCTAATTACAATCATGAGTGGGGCCACTGAAGGCAGAGGACTGCACAAGGGGACAGACAAGGGGATGATACATCGTTACAGAAAGTACTCTCCAGAGTTCTTCAGAACGAAGAAAATGATCTGAGAAAGAAGCACAGAATTGCCAGAAGGAAATGAAATGCAGTGGAAAGGCTGAAGAGTTGCATTATTTGAGAAATAATGACACAAGGTTGTCAGGCCAAATTAAAGAGAAGAAAATGACCAAATTATATGCTATTTACAAGAGACATACCTTTAAATATAAAAAGGTTGAGAGTAAGAGGATGGAAAGAGATACACCAAATGCTAAAAGAAAGCCAAAGGAGATTGAGAGCAGAGAAAGTAGATTTTAAGGTAAGAAGTTTTATGAAAGACATCATTTCACAGAGAAGAAGAATCACTTCAGCACAAATAAAAAGTCCCAGATTAAATATACATCTAATGATTATTTAAATATTTCTCAGTTAATATTACTTAAAGCAAAAGGTGTCAGGATGAATGGGAGAAACAAAAACACCAAGCAGAACTGGAGAATGGGTACTTGGTAACTAATGTAGACAAAAAACGAAATCAAGAACAACCATCAGGTTCAATAGATCTGAGCAGCACAACGGGCCGGCCTGACCTAATTGGCATGAACAGACACTACAATCAACAACTGCAACACAAAAGCAAAAACCACATTATTTTCAAACACAATGGAACATTTTCCAGAGCAGACCAGAGGCCATACAACGTGTCTCAATAAATTGCATGGATTAAAATCACACAAAGTATGTTCCTTGACTTCCGTGGAATAAGGCCAGAAATCAACAACAGAAAGACAGGAGATAACAGAAAATTCCCCAAATGTTTGGAAGCAATATACTTCTAGTAATTTATGGCTTGAATTAAAAAAAGAGAGAATTAGAAAATATGTTGAGTCAAATAATGAAAATATGCATATCAAAACTGTGAATGAAGCAAAAGCTGTGCCTAAGAAAAATATATAGCTTTAAAAGACACCACTAGAAAAGAACAGTGGTTTCAAATAAAAAATCTAAGTCTCAAGAAGGTACAAAAAGAAGAGGAAAACAATCCCCAAAAGAACAGAAGAAACTAAGAATTAAGAACATAAATGGATGAAACAGAAAATAAATATACCATTTAAAAAGTCAAGAAAGTCAAATGCCAGTTCCTGGAATACAATTGATACTCTCAGAAATTTAGGAACAGGACTCTGACAGACTATCCATAAAAAATTATAGCCTATACCAAACTTATTGGTAAAATGTTGAATATCGTCCCTAAAAGTCGACAGTTAAGAGAAGAATGCCCAATAAAATAATTTCTATTCAAAATTGTACTGGAGATCCTGCCAGTGTAACAAGTAAAATAACTGAAGAAAAAAAAATCCCAACTTTTAAACAGAAAAGAAAAAGTAAAATTGCCATGACTCTCGGATGACAAGACTATCTATGTAGAACTAAGACATTAAGTAATAAGTAAAATTTCCAAGATTGCAAGAAATATGGCCAATATATAAAAGATCAACTCTACTTCTATATGTCAGCAATGAACAAAAATTTAAAAAGGGAAGAAATTAAAAGCAATGTATTTCCATTAGCAAAAATAAAAGCCCTAAGAAGACATCTAACAAAACAGATCTAAGATCACTGCAGAGAAATACATGAACATTATTGAAAAGACCAAAGCAAATGGATGAAGATACAGCAGACAGATCATGGAATGGAAGACTCGAGAATGTTAAGATGTCCATTCTCTTCACAACAATGTGGAGATAGATGTTAATCCAACAAACTAATTCTAAAATTGATATAGAAATGCAAATGTCCTACAAAAATCAAAATTTTAAAAACAACAAAATTGGAGAACCAAGATGCAAGATTATCAGATCTATGGTAAGAGTAGAATAAACAGTACTTTTGACACAAGGAAAGAAATAGGGACCGATTTAACTGAATATAGTTCAGAGACAGCACATCCGTAATCAGGTGATTAACGACAAAGGCCCTCCTGCAATTCAGTGAGGAAAGAATGATCTTAATGAACAGGAACTTCTACCTGATAACTTACATAAAATTTAATTCACGGTGAATCAGAGACTTAAATGAGAACACTTTAAAAAAACAATTGACCTCTAGATTCAGTATAATCCCTATCAAAATCTCAGCTGCCTTTTGTTTTTTGCAAAAGTAATATTCAAGATTTCATATTAAATCTCAAAGTAAGTACCACAAATAACAAATATAAATAGGAAAGAGAACAAAATTGGAAGACTCATACCTCGACTTCAAAACTTACTACAAATCAAGACAGTGTGCTACTGGCGTAAGGAAAGACATAAAAAATCATGAAATGGACTGAGCATTCAAAAACAGTACCTAATACTTATAGTCAATTGATATTCACCCAGGGTGCCAAGACCACGCAAAGGGGAAAAGAAGGGTCTTTTCAACAGATGATGTGGGTACAACTGAATTTCCATTTGCAAAAGATAAGAATTTGGACCCCTACACCTCACCACTTATGTAAAACCCTAAGCAAAATGAATTAAAAATCTACATGTAAGAGTTAAAACTGAAACTCTTAGAGGAAAACACAGGAATCAATTTTCATGATTTTGAATTTGGTAACAGTCTTAGGACCCAAAAAGCACACCTAACCAAAGAAAAAAAAAAAAAGTAAACTTATTGTTGTCATAATTTAAATCTCTTAGGTTTTGTTTTAGTCACCTTTTTCACTGCTGTAACCAAAAGACCTGATAAAAACAGTTTTAGAGAAAGAAAAGTTTATTTGGTGCTCATGGTTTCAGAGGTCTCAGTTAATAGATGGCTGACTCCATTCCGCAGGCCCGAGGTGAGGCAGGACATCATGGCAGAAGCAGAGTGGGCAGCTCAGAACATGTCCACCGGGAAGTTGGGAGAGAGAGAGTCCTCACCATGCACAGGAGGGACCCACCTCCTCCAGCCACTCGCACCTGCCCGCAGTTACCACCCAGCGAATCCTGGTCAGGGGATTAATCCACTGATCAGGTTAAGGCTGTCACACCCAATCGTGTCCCCACTAAACTCTCTCATTGTCTCACAGGAGTTCTGGGGGACACCTCACATCTAAACCAGAACAGGTTGCAAAGGACACCATCAAGAAAGTGAAAAACAATCTCTTTTCCTTGAAGACAGATTGTGCAGCTATGGCCAAGATTAAGGCTCAGGACCCTGGTGCCAAGAAGGAGGAGCTGTTAAAACAGCTGGATGACCTGAAAGTAGAGCTGTCTGAAAAGACAGGGGCGCAGCGTCCAAGTGCTCCCAGATCTGAGTCGTGCAGAGATCCCTCGCCTGTGTTCTTACTGTCATTAACCAGATTCAGAAAGAAAACCTCAGGAAACGCTACAAGGGGAAAAAGGAAAAGCCCCAGGACTTGTGACTCAAGAAGACACAAGCCATGAGCTGCAGGCTCAGAAGCAAGGGGAGAACCTGAAGACCAAGAAGCCACAGGGGAAGAGTCGGCTGTGCCCTCTGCACAAATACAAAGTCAAGGCCCGAGAGTCGCAGCAGCCATAGAACATGGACTTAGACTGTGCACACACACAGAGGCAGACAGACCACCTCAGGACGGACGGACGGGCAGAACATGGACTTAGACTGTGCACACACACAAAGGCAGACAGACCACCTCAGGACGGACGGACGGGCAGAGGTACGGAAGGCACGGATCTCCTGAGGAACTTGTATCTAGAACCCATGAAGAACTTAATAAAAAGGCTAATAGGCAACAGATCTGAACAGACAAGACCTCCAAGAAAACACACCACGGGCCAAAAAGCACACGAAAAGATGCTCGGCGTCACTAAGCATCTGGGAAATGCAAATCAAAGCTGCAGGGAAATGTCACTTCACTCTCACTGTGACTGCCATTATCGAAAAGTCAGACCCTGGAACCTTCTTATATTCCTGGTGGAACTATGAAGTGATACAGTAGCTTTGGGAATGCTGGGAGTTCCTCAGAAGGCTAAACCAAGTTACCATCGTCAGTCATTCTAGTGAGAGTGGCATTTAAACAGTCCAAAACATGTCTATGGGGTTCTTATGAACATTATTCATGAAAACCAGAGAGTGGCAACAACCTAAACGGCTGTAATTGATAACAGACAAATAAACTGTCATTTAATGAAATATATACATGGTACCACATGGATGAACCTCGAAAACATCAAGTCGGAAAAAGTAGCCAGACACAAAGGCCACGTTGTATGATTCTCCTTGCAGGACATGTCCAGAATGGGCAAAGCCACAGAGACAGAAAGTAGGTTAATGGCTTCTGTAGGCTGGCACTGGGGGAATGGGAGTGACTACTGACTGACAGGCATGGGATTCGGGGGAATGGTGTGGAAATATTCTGGAATTAGACAATAGCGACTGGTGCAGAATATCCACCAGAATAGTTAAAATTAAAACAACTGACAATAAATGATGACAATTAAAATATGGAAGTCAGCGCACACCTGTAATCCCAGTGACTTGGGAGGCTGAGGCAGGAGGGCTGTGAGTTCAAAGCCAGCCTTAGCGAAAGTGAGGCCCAAAGCAACTCAGCAAGACCCTGTCTCTAAATTAAATACAAAACAGGGCTGGGGATGTGGCTCCGTGGTCGAGTGCCCCTGATTTCAATCCCCAGTACCACAAAAGAAAAAAATAAAAAAGATACGGAGTACCAGAATTCTCGCACACTGAGATCATGTAAATTGGTACAACCACTTCAGAAAACTGTTCAACAGTGTCTGACAAAGCCAAACGCAGTGCACTCAGATCGAGCAATCGTACTTCTGGGTAATTACCCAACAAAGATACTCTCATCCACAAGACTCACATATAAAAACATCCACAGTGACATTATTTGCAATAGCCCCAAACTGGGAACAGCTTAAAAATCCATCATGTGTAGACTGAGTAAATACAGTGAAGTACATTCAGACAATGAAATAGGGTACTGCGGGGGGAAAGAACAAACTCCTACTAAATAAATGTGGCTGACTCTCACAGAAAGAATGAAGAGCCAGAAAAAACACAAAGTAAAAAAATACCAGACCGTCTGCCTCTATGTGCATGAAGTACAACGGCAAGCAAGCCAATGCACGGTGACAGGTGTCAGACGGATCTTCATTTGGGGAATACTGACTGGAAGAAGACTCGAGGGACACTTCTATGATACTTGAAATGGTCTATATCTTGATCCAGGTGGTGATCACCTCTATGCAAAAATGTGGAGCTGTTGACTTAAGACTTATACGCTTACTATTATATCTTAATAAAGTACATATTTAAAAAAATACCTTGGCCACCCACTGTGGCGAGGAAGACCAAAGTGAGAAGATAACAGTTCTCACTGGAAACAGTGCCTGTGGAAGAGATCCCCACTGGAAAAATGGGCAGGAGGGTGAGGACAGCAGAGTCAGGACCTCTGGTGGCATCACGGCGAGCGGGACAGTTCCCTCAGGTTGTTCCCAGCACACCAAGATGACCATGGCAAGCTGCAGAGTCGGAACTGGAGTCTGTGTCTGTCCCCACACTGGCTCTTTTTGTCCTGTGCACTGTTTTCTGTGATGAAGCAGCCCAGGCAGCTGTCCAAACAAGACTCCCAGGCCCTGCTCTAGTTTCCTCAAACTCCCTGACTGGCAGAGTTCTCCTTCAGAGCAACGTCCAGCAAGGTCCCATCCACGTGCGACCAGCACAGCCAGACTCTCAACCCTGGCAGCGGCCCTTTGTGCACCTAATGCCAAGAAGACTCTGGGGTCTGCAGGTTCCATCTCCCCTGTGCGCAAACCACCAAAAGCAAATGCATTTGGACCTCGATTTAAACACCTCATCAGCCAAAAGAGACATCTGCCAGGTGTGGCCACTTATCTCAGTCAATGAAGAGATGCTGAGAGCAAAGGATGCTCGTTTTCTGGTGGACTAAGGCTTGGCCAGAGGGCTTCTCTGGTGGTCACTGTCTGGCTTCAGGCTGTGGCCTGACACTGAGGGACAGGAGTAGTTCGGCCTATTCCAGTGCTGTGAGCACAGACTCTTTGTAAGACCCGAGGGGCAGATGAGTCTTTTTCTTTGCTAAGAACCCTCAAGCCCTGCCAGCTTCCGCCCAAGCCGCAAGAGTCTTCACGCTGGCGAGGCACATTGGTATCAGATGGAGAGCAAGCGAGGTCAAGCTGTTCAGGAGTGAGTTCTGGGGCTGATGGGCTCACAGAGCAGCCCTCTGCCTTCCTGGGTGGCTGTCGGGACTCGGGCCTCTTGAGTCAGCACCCGCTCTCAATGTATCGACATAAAAAAACCTGGCAAAAGACCCAGAAAATAGGAGCTTCAACCCTGATTCCAACCATGACGCAGCATGGCAGACTCGAGATGAGAGGCTTCCCCCCCCCCCAGAAAAGGTGGCTGGTGTCCACCACTGGATGGGGCAGTCAATGGACATAGCTGATGAGAGACACAGCAGGACTGCCTGATGTCACAGGAGCAGCTCCAAGGTGATCTGCTGAACCGCACCATGGAAAACACCTATTCCAGGCTCCTCCCAGGCTGGGCAGACACAGTGATGTGCAGACCCCAGCCCCAGGGTCCAGTGCTCACCTCAGGCCAGCTTTAGACCCCTGGCAATGCCATGGGGCCCGAAGAAGGGGGACCGAGTTGTCACAGAGAAGGACTCAGACACCAGGGGGATGTGAAGGCCAGGCTGCCGTTTGCTGATCCCTGCCGAGGAAAGGTCCCCGTAATGAGGTCCCTGCCTTTCAGGAAGAGCCCTGCTGAACAGAGGACGGGAATGGTGGCCAATCCGCTCGGCCTCTGTGGGCAGAAGAGTTCATCTTCTTAACTGGCGAAATGTGAAGGCCACCATGTTGCCATGGTGATCTGCATTAGTGAACACTGGGCCCGCACAGTAGGCCATCGCTTCATATGCCTTCACTTATTTTCTGCTAAAAACTACATTTTAATACAGAGTCAAAACCAGAACTGGTAATAAACATAATGAAAACCAGAGAAGCAGGCCGCCTGTCTCGGAGGGGATCCGGTCACTTCTGGGAGGTGGACTGAGAACTTCTGTAAGCACTTACCACAAGGAATCCAGGACAGGGACTGGGCTGGTGTTGTGAAGACAAGAAGTCAAACGCTGCTGAAGCACCTGTTTGTGCAAGAAGAGGAGAAGCTCATCTGCAAATAATTACAATAAAGGGGAAAATACTGATTTCCACCCAACGCACAAGCTTTCACAGGAGGAATATCTTCGCAGCTAGGAAGGCTGGGAAAGGGCCATCTGAAAGAAAGTCGCCTGAAAGAAGAAAACACTGGCAAAGGCCTCCCACTGCCAGTCCTTCTTTGCCTTACAGGTCATCTCATTCATGCTAACAAGGCCACCAGGGCGACTGTCCACTCCACACAAGGAGAGAGGCTCTGCAAGATGGCCGGACTGGCCAAAGACAGTGTGGGCAGTGACCAAACCAGGACTCAAACCCAGGCTTTTCTGACTGCCCTCAGCACACTCCACAGCTCCTGGGGACCTGGACCTGCAGAGACTGCGTTTCCAGTAGAAAGTGTGGAAGAAGAAACTCTAACAAGAGGGAAGGACAAGAAGAGAGAAGCAGGCTTGTTGAAGGAGGAAGTCAGAAGAAGAGGAAGGGTCAGACGCAGCCAGAACTTAACCCCCCCCAAACTCAATATTGTATATAATAAACTAAAACTCAAATATTGCATATAACATAGCTATGATAATGCCGTTATGATAGTATTAATCAATATGATACATGTCAGCTCTAGATTATAATGTCCAACCTATTTTGAGGTACTTGTACCAATTTTTTAAAAATAGTTTTTAAGGGCTGGAGTTGTGGCTCAGTGGTAGAGTGCTTACCTAGCATGTGTGAGGCACTGGGTTCAATTCTCAGCAACACATAAAAAAGTAAATAAAGATATGTGCATCTACAACCAAAAAAAGAATAATTTTTAAGATGCTGATAGACCTTTATTTTATTCATTTATTTATGTGGTACTGAGAATCGAACCCAGTGCCTCACACATGCTAGGCAAGCTCTACCACTGAGCTACGACCCAGTCCAATTTGTATTAATTTTGATGAAATATTCACACAAATGAAAATTCGGGACTTCTTTTTTTTCAAGTCCTAGATGGAAACAATATCTTTATTTATTTTTATGTGGTGCTGAGGATCGAACCCAGTGCCTCACAGAGGTAGATAAGTGTTCTACCTCTGAGCCACCATCCCTGCCTGAAAATTTGGGACTTATGGGCTCAAGGTCCTGAAATGCCACCTATGGATCTGGGAACTGCATGGGGTGCACCAAAGACAGGGTGAAAACGAGACTATGAATAATGAAGGGGAAGCAGCTGACCGCCTCTGGCGCACCATGACCTGTAGGGCACACCTGTGCCGGGCAGGCCTGATGGCCAAGGCAGGGCTTCACCAGGGCAGTCCAAGCAGGCTCGGCTTCTGTAGATGACAGCCCAGATGTGGGGTAGGGAAATGCACAGTCAGCGGACAGGGAGAGGAAGCCAGGGTCTTTTTTTGGTAACCATCAATGCCCTAGAAGTGGCTTTCCAACATCTGCCGGGAAAGCTTTTCATTTGAAAAAGAAAAAAAAAAAAAAGAAAGAAAGAAAAAAGGCAAGAGGAAAATCTATTTGGCAAAACCCCAACATACTTAACGGCAAAGAGAAACAAGACCGCACTTCTCCTTCCTACATGCAGGGCTCTGCTGCCTTCTGCTTTCAGTCATTAAAACAGACAGGCAAGCACAAAGGAACCCATGCCCTGAGCTCACAGGTCATAAGCCGCCAGGGAGGGCGGGCGGTGACTGCGGAGGCCTGGGAGCTCCTCACCCTCACAAAACAGGGCACAGCAGGGCTCCCTGGAATACCAAGTCCCTGGAGTGCATTCGAAGTAAGAGTCCACTCTTGCTCCTACCCCGAAGGTACATCTGGTAACAGGACGGAGCTCCAGAACACGCTGACAGAACTTTCTCTGTCCCTCTTCCCTTAAGTGTCAGAGAGCAATCTGTGGAGCCCAGACTCAGAATCTTAAGGAGTCCCAAGGGTCTGAGAGCCAGCTTTCCTACCAGGGGTGGCTGGTGGGCTGGAGAAGCCCATCACTGAGCAAGTTCATGACACCAGAACAGCCAACGCCGGTCCTGTGGTCCTCAGAAGCACCTGGCCATGGTCGGTGTGTGTTTAACCATGGCTGACACACCAAGCCAGCAAGCCACCACCAAGCCTAAGGATCGTGAACGCTAGGTTATGGAGTGGAGGACCTGGTCACTGAAATGAGAGAAAGCCACAGCCTGTGTGAGGCCAAAGGAGTAACATAATCAGACGTGTCTCTGGGATAATTCTGGGGCGGGTGGAAGGGAACCAGGACTAGCGACAGGGAGATTAGTTAGGGGGCCACAAGAGCAACAGCAAGGGCTGGACCAGAAGCGTGGCTATGGAGAGAGAAGAGGATTGACTTGAGAGAGAAAATACAAGGTTGGTGAACAGAACCCGTGACCACACGGAGGCGAGGCAGGGAGAAGTCAAGGGTGCTCTCCAGTCTCCAGCTTAGACGAACAGTGGGCAGGGTGCTGGTCATCCAGCTGGAGCACCCCAGGGAGACACAGCTGGGTCCGTCCCAGACAGGATGCTGCACCTACCCAGAGATGCAGAATGAGGCGACTGGCATAGGGAGGAGGACTGGAAACTTGGGAAGGCAGGAGTCCCCCAGAGATGTCTGCGGGGTTAAGCCCCTGGGGAACACCACTAGCTAAGGATCGGGCAGGAAAGAGTAACAGAACTTTGATGAAAATGGAACCCTGTGAAAAAAGGGCTCAGGGCCCTAACCTGTTTCTGCGTTTCCTCCAAGACTCATCACCACCAAACAAAGTCGCCTCTGGTTTGGGTTAGATTCACAAACTCCTTCCTGTGCTGCGTCAGCAGAGACAGACAAACTCCCCAAGGGAGGCAGACAGGTGGGAACAAAGAGCTACCCTCCACCCTTCTAAAATAAACCCGGTCTCGCCCTTGTTTTCTGCACAGGTTTTCTTCCCTTTCCATACGCCTTTCTTATCACCTATGTCTCAGTGGCCTGTCAAAGATGCACTTCAATCCAGAAATACAGAATCAAGTACAGCCACAAATGTGCATTCTTGGTGCAATAATTCTAGCAGAGTTAGCAACATCTAACCAAACAATTCCCCTTGGGGAGAGCCCCACCCCAGAGCTGGATCTGAACTCCTCCACATATTATTTGTCCATCTGGATGAACGCTAAGATCTAGAATTACCAGGTTCCTGGGAGATGTGCAGATCTCCCAAGAGAGGGAGTGACTGACAAGTGGCTGATGCTTTGAGGGTTACTCTAGGCAATAGCCTCCTGTCCTCAAGATAAACCAGTCTTATGTCTCTGGGGCTGGCCTAAGGGCTGAGGATCTCTACCACTCTGGGAAACGAGCAGGCAAGAGTGGGCTCTGGATTCAGTAGATCCATACCCGCTGATGGGAGTCCAGGCGCACTGCTCAGGGCAGGAGCATGGGATCCTCTGCTAGTTAGCCCTGGGGATCTGGGTGAAGCCTCTACCACATGATAGAGCCTCTAGTTTCTTACTCTCAGAAAGATAGCAATAGGTGCACACCTGTAATCCCAGTGTCTCAGGAGGCTGAGGCAGGAGGATTGCAGCTTCCAGACCTGCCTTAACAACTTAGCAAGACCGTAAGCAACTCAGCAAGACCCTGTCTCTACATAAAATATAAAAAGGGCTGGGGATGTGGCTCAATGGGTAAGAACCCCTGGGCTCAATTCCCAGTACCAAAAAATAAAAAAATAAAAATAAAAGAAGAAAGCTACTGCTTTTCTCAAAGGGTATTTGTGACTCAAGGAGCTAAACTCATGTTTGCACTTTCATTTTTACAAACTTAATCAGATTTAAAGTACATAAACAAGATTATGTACATATGATCACGTAGGTTCCAACAGCCTAGAATCTGTAGGGAAAGGTAAGTCGCAAACACTGGTCCTTCCAGCAGAAAACCTCCAGGATAAGGAGATAAAATGTACTGGGACATTCAAAGATGTACACAGAAATCCCAAGATGCCAATCAATAGGGAAGAGAAGAAACTGTATTCCACAAAAAGTAGCACTGGAATTGTAAAAGTTAAACCAAGAACTGAGATGCAACTGAAAAGGCACCAACAGGAAAGCATTCTCTGGCTATGCCAGACGCCACAGGATGCTTTTGCTGATTTTTAATACAAAGCCGATAACTGATCATGTGAAAAATACCCGTAATGCTTTTCACTTCCAAACTCAAAAGTCAAATGCAGACCAAACATTCTGACTAGGCCACACAGAGAAAGGGAGGAAGGCGACCCAGATCTATGCCTGAAAATCTGCAAAGGGACCCTCAGGAAAGTGGCCAAAGGTATTCCAGGAAAACTAGTATTTGTAAGATTTCACAGAAGACTGATAATATGCTTGAACAACTTGGAAAAGTGTCACTGTGATGCTTGTACTTATAAAAAATTTGCAAAGATACAAGATTGGAAAACTGTAGCTCCATAACCTTCCTTTCAGGCTTTGAGTTTTTCTCTTCTAATATGCTAGAAACTATGCTCTGCCCGGTGTGGTGGTGCATCCCTGTAATTCCAGTGACTTGGGAGGCTGAGGCAGGAGGATTGTGAGTTCAAAGCCAGCCTTAGCAACTTAGAGAGGCCCTAAGCAGCTCTGTGAGACTCTGTCTCTAATAAAATAAATAAAAAGGCTGGGGATGTGGCTCCATGGTTAAGCACCTCTAGGTTCAGTCCCTGGTACCAAAGGAAAAAAAAAGCTATCTTTTTCCCCTTCCCACCACCAGCAGAGTGGAAGTAGAATTAAAAACACTAAATTCACTTTCAAATACCTAAAAGGAAAACCTGTCATGTGGTGGTGTGGCTGCGTGAGGGGCAGGTCCTGCCAGGCTGGTGAGTGTTCTAGGCTACATTCTAGGCTGCCACGTCATAGAGCCACTTGGTCTCACTTGGCAGGCAACTGGGCCCTGCTCCCCGTGACCAGGTCATCAAAGACAAGGAACAGCCACGAGATCAAGTTCCTTTAAGCAGTGAACTAAACATCCAGCAGGCTGCCCTCCGCTCACATCGCACGAGGACTGAATAAGCGGGACTGTGTAGGAGTGTGTCCTGGGCTCCAGTTTGTCCACAGTTCCACTCACCACCTTGCTGCTGGTCTGCTGGAGCAGGGTAGAATTAAATACACAGAAAAGGGTCTGAGGCAGGGCAAGAGATGGAGAGTGGCCACACTCGCAGGAGTGGACCAGAATAGAGATAAAAAGCAAGTGGGCCGTGAGCCACTTTTTGTCGACGGACCTTAGGAAATTATTAACTGCCAACAGTTAAAACCCCCTGGATTTCTGACTTAAAATAACAAGAAACTGTGTCAACAGCAAGGTCAATGGTCCACGGAAGCTGGAGGCCCCCTCCAGGGCACAGCACTCCCACCACCACTTCCACCATCCTTACTCTTCCCTCTTACCTACAAGGCAAGCTCCACAGTTGTGCATGGCCTCCATAGGATTCTGAGTTCGGTAGCTCATGACAATTATAATAGCATTTAGAAGCTCGATAACACATCTCATGCAAAATTAGTGAGTTGATATAAATAACTACAGGCACGTCGCAGAGAGACTGTGAGGTCACTTCCAGACTACCACAATACAGTGAATGTTGAAAGAAAGGAAGTCACACGAATTTTTGGTTTCCCAGTGCATACAGAACCTTTCCACTGCAAGGTTGTCTATGAAGTGTGCAATAGCATTACGTCCCCCCAAAACCAATGCTTATACCTCAAATAAAAATGCTTCATTGTTGCTGGGTGCAGTGGTGCACACCTGTCATCCCAGCAGCTCAGGAGGCTGAGGCAGGAGGATCGCAAGTTCAAAGCCAGCCTCAGCCAAAGTGAGGCCCTGAGCAACTCAGTGAGACCCTGTCTCTAAATAAAATACAAAATAGGGCTGTGATGTGGCTCAGTGGTCGAGTGCCCCTGAGTTCAATCCCTGGTACAAAAAAAAGCTTTCTTGTTAAAAATGTGAATGGTCATCTGAGCCTTCAGGAATTATGACCTTCTTGCTGGAGAAGGGTCCTGCCTCAGTGTTCATGGCTGCTGAAGACTCGGGTGGCTGTGGAAATTTCTCAAAATGAGACAACAAAGCCTGTCACATCAATTTGATTCTTCCTTTCACCAAAGACTTCTCTGTAGCATGGGATGCCATTTGGTAGCATTTTAGAGAGGAACTTCTTTTTAAGAATCTTGTCAACCCTGACCCTGCCTTATCAACTAAGTGCACCGATGATCACAGCATCTTCACCAGGAGCAGACATCTCAAGAAACTGCTCATCCACAGGAAGCTACTCCTCATCCACTCAAGTTCTGCCGTGAGACTGCAGCAGTTCAGCCACATCTTCAGGTTCCATTTCTAGTCCTCTTGCTATTCCCATCAGCTTCACTCATGTCCTGAGCCCCCAAACTCAAAGTCATCCATAAAGGACATAATCAACTTCTTCCAAACTCCTATTAATGGTGGTACTTTGACCACCTTCCATGAATCGCAAAGGTTCTTAATGGCATTGGGAATGGTGAATCTTTTCCAGAAGTTTTCAATTTACTTTGCCAAGATCCATCAAAGGAATCACTCTCTGTGATAGCTATTGTCTCATAAAATGTATTCTTAAATAAGACGAGCTGGGGGTGGTGGCGCATGCCTATAATCCCAACAGCTTGGGAGGCTGAGGCAGGAGGATCTCAAGTTCAAAGCCAGGCTCAGCAACTTAGCGAGGCCCTAAGAAGTTTAGAGAGACCCTGTGTCAAATTAAAAATAAAAAACGGGCTGAGGATGTGGCTCAGTGGTTAAGCTTCCCTGGGTTCAATCCCTGGTCCCCCCAAAAATAAAAAAAGACTTGAAAGTTAAAATCATTCTCTGTCCAGAGGCTGTAGAACGGACGCTGCTAGTGGGCATGAAAACAACCTTAATCTCACTGCATATGAGAGCTCTTGGGTGACAGGAGCACTGCCAATGAATGGTAGCAACATCTGGAAGGAACCTTTACTGATGGGGGTCACAACAGTGAACTCCTATCCAGGAAGCCATGTTGTGAGCAGATGTATTCTCATGGGGGGTTTTGCTGTTCCGTTCATAGTGCAGAGAGTCGGTGCAGCAGGATTCTGAAGACCCTGATTGTCAGGAGGTAAGTGTGCACTGGCTTCTCTCAAGGTCATTACCTGCATTAGCTCCCAACAAGACAGCCCGTTCTCTGAAGCTGAAGACAGGCCCTGACTTCTCCTCTCTAGGTATGGAAGGTCTAGGTGGCATCACCTTCCCATAACAGACTGCTTCAGCTACACCGAGAATCTTTCATCAGTGCAGCGCCTTCAACAGCTACTCAGCTAGACTTTCTGGGCAACCCGCTGCAGTTTCCACATTGATCCTTGCTGCTTCACCTTGCAAGTTTATGGTACAGGGGCAGCTTCTTTCCTTAGACCTCTTACCAGCCTCTGTTAGCTTCGGAATTCTTTCTGCAGCCTTCGGAGGGTTGAAAAGAGTTAGAGCCTTGCCCTAGATTACAGTGGACTGCCGTGGCTTGATCTCCTCTCCAGACTGCTGAAACTTTCTCCTGTCAGCAATAAGGCTGTTCACTCTCTTGTCACTCCTGTGTTCACTGGAGTCACACTTTTAATTTCCTTTAAGAAGTAAGGTTGTGCCGGGGTGGTGGCACATGCCTGTCATCCCTGCGGCTCAGGAGGCTGAGGCAGGAGGATCACAAGTGGGAGGCCAGCCTCAGCAACTTGTGAGGCCCTAAGCAACTCAGCAACACCCTGTCTCTAAATAAAATATAAAAGGGGCTGGGATATGGCTCAGTGGGCAAGCTCCCCTGGGTTCAATTCCTGGTACCAAAAAAACCCCCAAAGAACTAATGCTTTGCATTCTCAACTGGGCTAACTTTCGGTGCCAGGTCCGGCTTTCAGCTCAATCACTTCTTTTTTTTTTTTTTTTGGAACTAGGGATTGAACTCAGGGACACTCGGCCACTGAGCCACATCCCCAGCCCTATTTTGTATTTTATTTAGAGTCAGGGTCTCACTGAGTTGCTTAGGGCCTCGCTAAGTTGCTGAGGCTGGCTTTGAACTCGCGATCCTCCTGACTCAGCCTCCCAAGTCGCTTGGATTACAGGAGTGCGCCACCACACCCGGCAAGCTCAATCACTTCTAAGGTTTCCTTTAGAGTGACAAACATACACCCATCGCTTTCACCTGAACTAAAACTTAAAGGCCACTGTACTGTTATTAATTGGCCTAATTTCAATACAGGGAGGCCTGAGAAGGGGGGGTGACAGGGGAACAGCCGGTTGGGGGTGCCATCCGAACACACAGACATCTATCTATTAGGTCCGCTGACTTATGCAGACATGGTTCAAGGCAACGCAAGCCTGACATCAGAGACCGCCGACTGCAGATCACCAAAACAGATGCGACGTTCGTGAAGAAGCTTGAAACGCTGTGCGAACTTGCCGCAACGTGACACAAAGACAGGAAGTAATAAGCACACACTGTTGGGAAAATATTGCCGATACACTTGCTTGATGCGGGGTTGACACAGACCTCCGATTTGTAAAAACACAATAAAGCAAAGTGCCATACGAGGAGGCCTGCCTGCACAATTAGGAGTGGAAGCCAAGCAGCGAAAACGGCCCTTCCCCAGAGTTTTTGGTACTCATTAGCACTCTGTCCTAAGTCCTCTTCTTCTCATTTCACACACGTTCCACAGACACAGCCCATCTGCTCTGAACCAATTATCCACGCCTGGTGCCTGACACTCCGTCTCTAACCTGGACGTCCTCCCCACAGGACAGCTCAAGTGCCCGGATGCACGGGCCTCCTGAAGCGCCTACCACGGAGACAGCCTGGTCTCCACCCCACCCACCTACCCAACCTGCTCTTCCCGTGTCCCACAGCTCAGGAACCACCTATCATCCACTCAGGAGCTTGAGAGCATCAACACGGAGCCTTCTTCATCCTGTCTGCTTTTTTATTATGCTTTATTAGTGCATTATAATTACACATAATGCTGGGGTTCACTGTGACCTATTCATGCACGCGGATAATTTACTCCATTTCCTTCCCCAGTACTTCCTCTTTCCCTCCCCTCCCCCCTCCTCTCCTCTCCTCTCCTCTCCTGGTCTCCCTTCTGCCTATTTATTTAATTGGTGTATTATAATTGTACATAAAAGTGGAATTCATTGTCATATATTCATGTACATTGCATAATTAGTTTTGAAATCATTTTACAGTTACAACCACAACAAAAAAGTGCAGGATAATACGGAGTTCACATGCTTCCAGCAGCTTCCCCTCAGGTTACACCCTACATTACCACGACACTTTGTCACAACTAAGAAACTCATTTCACTATTGCTATCAATGAAACTTGAGGCTATTCCAGATTTCAACAGTCTTTCCACTCCTATGCTTTTTTTTCCTTCCAGTCTTCACGTCAGGATAGCACCTTGCATTCAGATCCCATCTCCCTGAAAAATTTCTTTTGATTGACATCAAATAGTACATAAAGCCCACTGCCACAAACCGCAGCATGTGGCTGCTCTTCCCGCGTCCAGGGCCAGCCGGGTGAGGTTGTTTCCCATCTCCGCGCCATCCTCCTCCACCTCCAGCTCCTGACTCCCTGCCACGAAGGACGAGGATCTGGCTTTCAAGCACTCGTCGCTGCCCCTTGCCACCCCAACCGGCTTCTCACACGATCTGTAGAGTCCAGTGTTCAGTGCTCACCGTGTGACCGTGGCGAGATCATCTGCAATCGGGCCAGGTGTGCACTACAGCTATACTTCCTTTTAAGAATAATTTTGCTTCCTCTAGACTTAATTTATTCTTTCTGGAATTTTAAAGGGATCGCTCCACCGTCCTGCAGCTTCCAGTGCTTCTGTCGTCTGAGGACCCCGATCCTTACCCTTCTGGAGAGGGCCTGTTTGGTCTTCCTTTTGAACTACATAGCCTTGTCAGATGGCCCTCGTGACCCCCGTCACGCAGTCTGCATGCCCGTGTCATGGAGGTCCCCTCCCTGTAGATGGGAGCTGAGACTTGATGTCCACATTTAAAAGCAGAATGTGGTAAAAGGGATGAGATGCCACTTCCAAGATGAGGTGGCAGAAACACTGTGACTTCCGTCACGTCCACACTCTCCTCTCCCTACGTGGATAAAGCAAGCTGCCACCTCATCAGCTGCTTTACAGAGAGATCCAAGCGGCAAGGAACTGAGACCCTCAACCAGACCCCCACCAAGAACTGAAGTCTGGCAGCACCTGATGTGGGTGGAAGCAGACTGTCCTCTGGCCAAGCTTGCAGATGACAGTGGCCCTAACCAACACCTTGGCTGAAGTTGTGTGAGTGACCCGGAGCTGGATGACCCAGCGAAGCCCACAGAAACCCCAAGACCTACTTGTTCTCAGCCAGGGGTCAGCGGCCTATGGCTTCGGCCTGTGCTTTTGGGAACAGTTTCACTGGAACTCAGTCCCAGCCATTCCCGTGTGGCCCTCCATGGTGCAGCTGTTACCTGGAAAGTCTGGCCTTCTGCCCCGAAGTCTGCGTCTCCTCACGTGTCTGTCTTTCTATCACCGTGTTCTGACTTCTGGGAGAATTCTTCCACTCCACTCTCCAGCCCTGTAGTGAATTTTCTGCCCTATTTTTAATTTCTAAGAGTTCTTTTCTCTAAGCATCATTTTTAAGAGCTCCCTGTTCTTCTTTCATGAATACAATATCTTCTCTTACCTGAGGTTGCTTTTTGTAAACTTAAGATATTTTTTTCTTCTGCTCCAACACGTTGTTCATTCCACGTTCCTTTTATTTCTTCATTTTGAGCTACAGGGGCTCATGTGTGGTCTTCTATTCACATTGGTTTATACTTGGTTTTCTTAGAGGAAGTTATCAAATGGTCCCTTGATAAAGTCGTCGTCTCAATTAAGAATGAAGCAATGATGAGCCGACTGCAAGGCTGCCTCTCCGGAACTGGTCAGTCGATTGGTAGGGTGAGCGGCCAGAACACTCTCCCGAGCACCTTCCAACTCTCAGTGTTTGTGGCCTTACCTCTTGGGTTCTCCAACCTCCATAAAGAGAGGTGCTCAGCTCCTGTCCAGGAGGAGCCAGGAAAGATGCCGGGGGTAGGGGGGTTAGGGTTAGGGTAGGACAGGTGTCCCCATCTCAAGCCTAAAGCTCCTGCTCTCCGTGATGCCTTCCGGCATGAGAATCCTTCCCTCTTTGTCTTATCAGCGATGACCTAGACAATAAAGCCACTGGTCTGCTGGAGGGCAGGGGACGCAATCATCTGGGCGGGTCAGAGGGCTTTGCCCAGTACCTGCTGTCCTCTGCTCCACCTGAACCCGCTTTCAGAGAAGCCTGGTCGCTCCGATTTGGGAGCTCGCTGTGGCACCCTGGCTGTGGCACGGCTGCAGGCGCGGCTCCAGAGGTCGTCAGTCTGCCTAGTCAATTACCTGCTGACCATCCACCTCCTTGCCCGCTGGCAGGGTCCTGCCACCACTGCCCCTCCCTGTGTCTTTGCTCTCCTTAAAGTGCGAGGGAGGGAGCCGAGGGAAACGGTCCTGCTCATTACGCCAGTGAGGCCAGACGCCGGGCACCCTCCTCCCGGCTCCTCCTCATCACCGATGTCTAGCACTCCTTTGGCTGGCTCTCTCTTTAACTGTCTGTCCTCCCCAAGTCCACTGCCATCTCCTGAGGCCAGGCCTTGCCTCTCATCAGAGGAGTCACAGTCTCCCCATTTCCTTCCCCTCCACATTCTCCTTCCTGCCTAACCACTCTCTGCGTTGTTAGGTTAAAATGCAAGTGAGACATGTCACTTCCCAAGGACAATGGGCAGAACTGTGCCCCCTGACAATCCATGCTGAAGCCCAGGGGCCTCAGAGCATGACCTTACTTGGAGAGCAGATCTCTGTATAAATAATCAGGTTCCCATAGGTCATCAGAACCCCATCCAATATGGCCAGTATCCTTATAAAAAGGGGGAAAAGGGGATGGATGGATGGACGGATGGACTGATGGACGGACGGACGGACACACACACACACACACACACACACACACAGAGTCGTGAGAGAATGCCCCATGAAGAGACAGACTGCCAAGGGATACCTGAAGCTACCAGAAACAAGGAGAAAGGCCTGAAATAGATACGTCCCCACAGACTGCAGAGAGAAAAATGGCCCTGCAGGTACTATCTTTCCAGACTCCTGGTTTTTAGAACTGGGAGGCAACATGCTTCAGGTGTTTTAAGCCACCCAGTTTGTGGTAGTTGTTAGAGTAGCTTTATGAAACTAATACAATGACTTCGATATTTTTCACAGAGGCCGTTCTTAGTAAGCCAATAATACATCCCACAATTTTAGGTTTACCTGTGATTTGCCTAAGCAATGCCATTTTAAGGAATTTAACCCCAAGAAAATAATGAATTAAAGAAGCAAGGATGGCAGGCATGGTAGAGCACATGCCTGTACTCCCAGCTACTTGGGAGACCGAGGCAGGAGGAATCCAAGTTCAAGGCCAGCCTGGGTCACTGAGCAAGACCCTGTCTCAAAATAAAAAATAAAAGGGGCTGGGGATGTAATTCAGTGGCAGAGCACCCTAGGAAATAAATTAATAATAAAAATTGGTTAAATAAATCATGCACAACCAATTAGGAAGCACTATAGAGATTTTTTAAATGATGGTGCAGACTTATATGTGCTGACACGAAATACACCCATGACGCTGTGCTAAATTAACAGAAGTGTCACCAGAGAGCGTGCAAAGCAGGACCTAAAACCTTAGTGTTAGTTCATTAGACGGACAGAGACCAAGATGTCCCGGTCTGCCTTCTGCCCCAGAGTCGGATCCTGGCTGTGTCCTCTTTTTGTTGCTCTGCTCTCTGACGTTCCCGGTGCAAGGAGGAAAGGACCCAAAGCAAGGACACAGGCACAGCCGTCGACACCAGCAAGCTGTCACAGCTCTGCCGTGCTGTGAGCAGAGCACTGGGGGGCACAGGAGGCCACTGGGACAACCACAGTCCCCAATTTACCAGTCAGGACAGACTGGCCCCCTTCCCAGGTCGGATCCTGCCACAACACCCACTTGGACAGTCATTTTTCATGCTTTGTTTTCATTTTCTAAAGTAAGATGGAGTCACATTTTATCACAGGAGTACTATAAAAATAAATATGAATAGATGACCAAGAAAAAGATGAATTTTTTGACAAAGGTGTTGAATAAAAATACCATGTAGCCCAGGCAGCTTCAGATCCCATCCTAAGAGTTCTGACCTGGTCACCTCTCCCTCTGGGCTTGTCCTGGGCTTTCTGCACGGCTCTCTCTTGCAGACTCACCTGTGTGCTGAAGAGAGCAAGAGACAAGACTCCCACACTCATTTGTACTTTCTTTTTTCTTTTCCTTTTTTGTCCCTACCCAGTTCCTGGCTAAAGGACAGAGATTCAGAAATGACTAAAACACATAATGTGCCTTCAAGGAATCAGTGTTCTAGGTAAGGGCACAGAAACAGCAGTGGGAACAAAATGCTGAGCCCTATGGTTTTTGTCAGCATTGTCACTGGTGTTACTAAAACACCAGATAAGAACAGGTCTCCTGTTCTCCTTCGGAGACGGAGTTTATTTGGGGCTCACGGTGGCAGAGGGCTCAGTCCACAGACAGCAGGCTCCATTCCTCGGGGCCTGAGCTGAGGCTGGACATCATGGAGGAAGAGTGTGGTGGAGGGAAGCAGCTCCCATGGTGACCAGGAAGCAGAGAGACTCCACTCCCAGATGCAAACATGTCCCCACAGCCACCCCCCAGTGCCCACCTCCTCCCCACAGCACCTGCCTCCAGGGACCACCAGCTGACCCCCAGGGAGCAGTGCACTGATGGGGTTGAGGCTCTCACCACCCAGCCAGCTCTCCCCTGAGCCTTCCTGCTCTGTCTCCCACGTGGGCTGTTGGGAAACCATAGCGCCTGTAGACAGCAACTGAGGAGCCGTGGGAATGCATGCAAGGGACATCTAACCAGCCCTGGGGAGCTTCCTGAAGGAGGGTCTTATCTAGGTCAATCTGGAAAGTTTTCCTGTTAACCTGGGGAAGACAGAAAGGGAATGTTTCAGGATATGGAAGCAACTGGGCCAGACACAAACTAACTTGGAATATTCAGACCCTGCACATCTTTTTGATTTGGGACCCATAGAGAGTGAGGATCCATATTCCTCAAACAAACATCTTGTAGTGAGAGGGCAGTTGCCATCTGAACTCCTTTCTGGCCACAAGAGTGCAAGAGGACAGCAGGGGACTCTGACCTGGCCCCTGGCCTCCGGGAGCCCAGCGGCTGGCACAAGGTGCCAGGCGTGGCGGTGGAGGGGGGTCCACTGGAACAGAGGAACGCTGTCAGCAAAGGAAGAGGGAGAACATTCACACCCGGGGCTGCAGCCTGCTACCAAGGGACACGAGACAGCAGGGGCAAAGAGAATGGGTCCCCCTCACGAGGGCAACCCGTGTTTCCACATCGAACTGGCTGCTCCTGAAAGCGAGGGGGCAGGCCGACAGCACGGCCCCAGGTGACCTCGGCACACCTCGGGCTCCCACTGAAGTCACGAGTGTTGTCTGACTTCAGGGGCCAGCTGGAGATTTACCAGGCCCGAGCCCCTCCCCGTCTGTCTCTGAAGAGATGGGCAAAGAATCAAAGCCACTCCGAAAACCAGCGCTCTGGCGCTCTTAGAACCTGGCTGTGGAGGCGGAGCGGGGATGGCACCATCCAGTGCCCTGCACACCTCGGCCTGGGAGGCCACAGAAGCCTCCTGCACCCTGTCACTCTGTGGGGCTCGGCTCCTCGTGGAGCCTTCGCTTTCCCTCTCCCCGCCCCTCCATTATAACTCTGTGCTTCAAACTGTGAAGCAGAAATCACAGACTCTTTTTTTAAAGAGGAAGAAACCTTATTAAATACACATTAGCAGCACACAGCACGGGGCTGGAGAAGGAGCGAAGCACAGCTGGGGAAAGATTAGCTCCCTCTCCCCAACATCCTCCCTGGACAGAGAGGACCCAGAGGCCCTGTCCTTTCCTCCCCCTTCCTTCCCAAGCAGGCACACCACAACGGAAGCACCTGGACCAGCACCAAAAAAGGGAGAGGGGCAGAGGGGCCTGGGTGGCAGAGCTCAGGTCTGGGGGCTTCAGAGGAGCAGATGTGTTAAAAATTGACCCAGAATGATTCCCACTGATCCCCTCTCCATGGTGATCCTGGGAGTGGTCCTGGAGGAAGGGGAGGAAGGCGAGTTTTTGCTTCTTTTTTTTTTTTTTTTTTATGGTGCTGGGGATTGAACCCAGGGCCTTGTGCTTGCGAGGCAGGCACTCTACCAACTGAGCCATATCCCCAGCCCTGCTTTTTTGTTTTTTAATACACTTCTGGGGATTTTGAAAACTTTTAAATAAAAATGAAGATTTAGGGCTGGGGATACAGCTCAGTTGGTAGAGTGCCTGCCTCGTCCGTAAGCATAAGACCCTGGGTTCAATCCCCAGCACTGCAAAAAAAAAAAAAAAAAAAAAAAAAAGACTTATTTGCCTTTTGTTGTTGATGTTTGGTACTGGGGATTGAACCCAGGGGCACTGAGGCTGGCCTCCAACTTGTGACCCCCCTGAGCCGCTGGGATGACAGGTATGCGCCACCACATCTAGAGTACTGTGCCTTTTTAAAGCATGGGTCACTTCAGCTGGGGAGGCTGAGGCAGGAGGATCAAGAGTTCAAAGTCAGCCTCAGCAACTCAGTGAGACCCTGTCTCTGAATTAAATACAAAATAGGGCTGGGGATGTGCCTCAGTGCTGGAATGCCTGATTTCAATCCCTAGTATATCCAAAAATAAATAAATAAAAATAAAAACAAATAAACAAATGTGTGTGTGTGTGTGTGTGTGTGTGTGTGTGTGTGTTTGCAAATAAAAAAATGTCCTAAGGTGGGTAACAAAGGGAAAAAACCCTGAAGTCCCCATGGTGGATTCAGGGTCTCAGTTTATACCTGGTGTATCAGTTTCTATCCACAAGTAAGTGGGAATAAAAAAAACAGAAACAGACAAATTTAGAGATCACCTCCCTCAAACCCACAGACTCAGTTTGTTCAATATTTTAGGAAAACATCAACCTGCAAGGAAATTAAAACTCCAATGTGGGAGGGTCCAGTTTCCTGCAATGCCCTATCATCCTCGGAAGGTCCCTTTATTCCTGTGGTCTTTCAATCATCCTCTCCCTTCTGCCAACGACAACGATGACCACGATGATGACGACATCATCCTCATCCTCGTCTTCATCACCTTTCCTTAGTACTTATGGAAGGAAGAATAAAGAATATGAATCTTCCTCTCTCTCTCCAGCCAGCTAACGAGCCTCAGATGCCTCCTGTCCTGTGTGCCCTGCAGAGACCCACAGGTACCAGGCCAAGGTACTGAGGTGCCGCAGTCTCCAGGAGCAAGGAGCCCAGCTGTCACTGGTTGGGCCAACTGAGCCTCTGCAAAGTGCAGACTCGAGGGAGGGGCAGGGGAGAGGCTGGAGTAGAAAAGTACCGGGACCTTCCTGGTGGCGTTGTGCCCACAGGACTCCTGGCCCTAAGGTCCAGCAATGTGGGCCTCCTGCTCCTGACTTCTCAGGATGCCCACGAGGACCACAGAGGTGGAGGCAAGTCAGCCCAAGAGGCAGAGAGTCGGCTCCAGTCCACACCTGGGGTCCTTGCTAGATCTGATCCCCAGAGAAAGACTCTCAACGGCAGATGATGGGAGGATTTCGACATTACCATGATTCAAATAAAACGCGGCCTACACCCCAGGAGCATGAGTGTGACAGAGGCTGTCCCTGGGCTGTCTCCAAGCTGGCTGTGCGGCCTCGTGAGATCGCCTCACCAGAGATCCTCCACAGCACGTTAGGGGATTAGGATTCTCATAAGGGGAAAAACCTCCCTCGGAAAAATCCCCACCTTGTCCAGGAAGATGCCAAGCCACTCCATCAGAAACACGCTGGAAACCAAGGCAGAAGGACAGGGCAAGAGAGGAGAGGCAGGCACTTAATTCCCAGGACAAGAAAGAGCAGTTATCTTTCAGGCAGGTGAGTGCTCCACCTGCAGGCAAAGCCAGGCAGAAGATGGAGTGGCTCCCCAGCCTCCTGGGACCCCCGCCTACCACTGAAGTCACCTGTGAGCGGGCCCCTGAGTTCCACTTCTGACACACACACACACACACACACACAGAGTGCACATTCTCTTAGCCCAAAGCCAGAAAGCTCCTCTTGACATAAATGGAGAGCTCAAACAGAAGAGTAATTAAGCCGTCCTGGCTTCCCCAGAGGACTGTTCCCTCTGGGTGATGGAGAGGAGCAGGAGGGTGTAATGAACACCTGGCCAGGTCGTTGGAAGCTGGAGAGTCCTTCCACTGGTTCTGCCACTCATCCCACAGGCTGACTATCACTTAACCTTTGGGGGACTCGGGTCGCCTTCCTATATGTAACATCAAAACAAAAAGCCTGGAGAAGGATTTCTTTTCCAAAAAGCGAAGCCAAAAAAGAAAATCTTAAAATTCTGGAATCCGAGAACCGAGGAGGATCTTCTAAGATGAACTACTATCCTCTGCCTCTGTGTTTTATCACTTCAGAAAACAAACTCCAGCAAATGGGCTGTGCCTAATTTTTAACTCAGCCAGAAAGGAAAATAACTAAGTTTTGGCAACTGCCAGCTTCATGCCAAGTGTTTTACGCGGGCCTGTTTCTGTGATGCCTTCCGTACCGCTGGATGGACGTACTAAACTTGTTTTATGCAAGAGAAAATGGAGGTGAAAACAGAATAAATGTCCTCTTTGAGGGACGACACCTTGTAAATGACAGAACTAGGATGTGGCTGAGATGCTCCGAGATCCTCGTGAGCTTCAGGAATTCATCTCCACGCCTCTGTCAGGACATGAGCTCCTCAGGGGCAGGGAACGCAGAGGTTCGCATGCCAAGCTGGTGCGCCGCGGAGTCAAGCTGCCTTGGCCACACTGTGGCCCTGGGCCCTCAGGGAAGGCAACCTTTGTAGCTGGAAATGTCGAGGGGAATATGTTCCGTCAGAGGCATCAACAATAAGCAGAGGCTTACTGAATGCACAGTCAAGGGCCTCTCCCGATTCGGCTCAGCTCCCCATTCCAGTTCATATAACAACCACTGGTGAAGCCTAATTGACTGAGCACAGTCCTCGGGACACGCACAGAGATTAATACATAATGCCCCCGCTCTCAGCACTGCAGCAGGGACGCCAAAGCCGAACACAGATATAACACAAGACTTGCTGTGGAGCTCCAGCAACTGCAGGGTGGATAAAGACGGTACGATCTCCTTGGAAATACCAGGTACTGGAAGACAAGGCAGGAATATTTTCAAAGTATTGAGTTAAAATTACTTCACCCTAGAAGTTTTGTAACTTGTGAAAAATATATTTTCTGATTTGAAAGGATGAAGTTTACAATGTCTGAACTTTTTCTGCAAGAACTACTTAAGGAAGTACTCCAGCAAAACCAGTAAATAAGTTAAAAAAAAAAAAAAAGATTCAGGGGTGTAAAGATGGGAGTGATCCTTAGTGGATCATGTAAATTGATGCAAATAAATTTACACATCTAAAAATCATTCTTTAAAAAAGAATAGTTTAATGCAAAAAATATGAAGGAAAAACACAAAACCCAGAGAGTCATTACAGCCCCAGAAGGAAAGGAGAAAGGTGCAATGCACGGAACGTATTTGTAAAAATAATGGTTTAAAACTTCTCAAAGTTCATGAAAACCCTACAGATTCAAGAAACTGAGCAAAGCCAATGAAACTCAAAGAAAAAATCTTGGAAGTAGCCGGAAAGACATGACATATTACCCATGAAAAAATGATGCAGACCACAGCAGGTTTCTCATCAGAAATCACAGAGGCCACAGCAATGGCACAGCATTTTTCAAGCGTTGAAATAAACGCTGTGGGGTTGCTGACCCCACAGTCTGTACCCGGTGGAAGTGTCTTTTAGGAATGAGGTGGAAATAAAAACTTAGCGAAGGAAACTGAGAAGCCTGCCCCCTGTAGACCTACTCTAATTGTTAAAGGAAAGTCTTCAGAAAGGACATAATTTTGGGACAGGTGTGGTGGCACACACCTATAATCCCAGCAGCTCGGGAGGCTGAGGCAGGAGTATCTCAAATTGGAGGCCGGCCTCAGCAACTTAGCAAGGTACTTAGCAACTCAGCAAGACCCTGTCTCTGAACGAAAAATAAAAAGGGGTGGGGATGTGGCTCAGTGGTGAAGCACCCCTGGATTCAATCCCCAGTACAAAAAAAAAAAAGGAAATAATTTGGGGAGGGAGGGAGAGAAAATGAGTTTAAGAAGGGAGAAGAGGGGACTGGGGCTATAGCTCAGTAGTAGAGCTCTTGCCTAGCGTGTGTGAGGTACTGGGTTCAATCCTCAGTACCACGTAACAATAAATAAAGATACTGTGTCCATCTACAACTAAAAAAAAGAAGGGAGAAGAGTGAGATCTGAAATGGCTGGCTGGAGTTGCCCTGGGTATGAAGCCAAAGGAAACAGAAAAGAGGGCTGGTGAACATGCAAGTGTTGAGAACAAAATGAAAGCAAAGAGAAATTCCAACAGGGGAGAGAGAGAGCAGGCAGGGCAAAGCAGAGAGTGGACCCACGGCCAGAAGGAACCGTGCTGCCCGAGAGCTGGAAGAGGCTGGGTTTCTCTCAGGGCATGGAGATGGGCACCACGGAGAAGACAGCCATGGTGCCAGCAGGGGACAGGGCAGGGAAGTGGCTAGCACGTCCCCTGGCTGCCCAGAAAGCCACCTACAGGACGCCTTCATGAATTCTCTCTGTACAAGGCCTTGTGTCCCCCAACAGAGATCACGAGAAAAATGATTACGGTCCTGTGCCGCTTGATGACAGAGACCTGCTCAGAGAAGCGCATCTCTGGGCCATTCCATCACTGTGGGACCCTCAGACTACACTCACGGTCTCTTAGACAGAATCAAGACACGGGCAACACCGGTGTGTGAAGCGGGTGTTTCAACACAGCAGCCGCTTTACAGTAAACTTGTTTACTAAGCAGAAGGAGTGCACTCCAAAAGCGTGGTGAGGACGTAGAGCACAGTGAGCACCCAAGCTAGAGACCTCGTTCCATTTCATTTTCAGGCCCAAGGCGCTGTGCGCAACTATGCTCTACTTTTACACAACCGGCAGCTCAGTGTCGTGGTTAGTCAGCATGACCACAAGCACGTCAGCCACGTGTTCCTACAGGAGGTCATGAAAGCTATGGCATCACTAGATGACGGGAATTTTTCAGCTCCATTGTGATCTTATGGGACCATTGTATCTGTGGTCCCTCGCCAACCAAAACGTCATTATGCCATGCATGAGTGCCTCAGGGATCCGAGGAAAGGCGCAGTTAGACTCTCCCCAACGCCGAGTGCCTTGTTACTCTCTCCAGAGAGTACCGAAAGCATCTGAGTCATGTTCCTTAACAAGACCAAGATCGGCATTTCACCTACACGTGTCCGACCCTCCCAATCTCCAAGGGCAGGCAGGCCTGCAAGCCCGATGGTGGCACCAGCCTGCACCCTCCACAGAATCCCCCTAGGAGTGACAGCTGCCAATCAGAAAGGTCCAGACCATTAGCTTTACTCCTAGAGAAGCTTCTCCCACCGATGGTATTGCAAATGGGATTATTTCCTTTTTCAGAGAGTTCACCGTCAAGCATACACAAACACAATGGGTGATTTTATGTTATTTTCTACCTTGTGACTTTACTGAAGTCGTGCACTTGTTCTAACAGTCCTGGGTGGTGTCTCGAGGACCTCCTATACATAATATTCCACTGCAAATGTGGACCATTTAACTTGCATCTGATTTAGGGCTCTCATTTCTTTTTCTTGCGTATCTGCTCTGCTGAGGCCTTTCGGTGCCGTGCTGAACTGAATGGTGAGGGCGGGCACCCTTCTCTTACTTCCTCTAAAAGAAAAGCCCCCAGTCCTTCACCACTGAGCACGGTATCAGCTGCGGGCTTGTCATGCACGGCCTTTGTACCCTTGAGATATGATTTCTATATCTAATGCTGAGTTTTCATTATGAAAGGGTGCTGAATCTGTCAAGTGCCTTTTCTGCATCTACTGAGATGATCATATGACATTACACTGAGTGAGATCAGCCAGTCACAGAAAGACAAGAATCACATGATCTCACTTACACGTGTGATCCAAAGTCAAACTAGAGAAACCTCAGGATGGTGGGTGCCGTGGCTGAGGGGGAGGGGCGGGCCAAAGGACACAGACTTCTGATGTGAGGCAAGCAGGTTCTGGAGACCCGATGAACAACGTGGTGAATCCAGCTACAATGAACATACGTTGGACTTTTACTGCGACAGTGGATCTTGAGTATTCTTAGCCCACCTCAAACCAAAAAACAGAACGTCTCCCCAGAACATAACCAGGTGAGGCGACCGTCCTGTGGGGACCACTGCACAAAATGCCACGCTGTAGCCCTTGACTACACACAGTTTTGTTGTCAATGATACTTTTAAGAAGCTAGAAAAGAAAAAGTTAAAGAAGGGGACTGGTCCGCAGCGTTGCTCTGGGGGAGGGCTGGGGCAACAGACCCCACGGGGTTTCTATAACGAGAGCCTTTCCTACGGTGCTTGTCCAAAATGACAGAGAATCTGCTCCTGAGTTCCCAGGGCCACAGACGGAGGATGCTGAGGGAACTCCGAGGAGCACCAACCCGAGAGTGACTTCTTGTACCCCGAGGAATGGAGTCTATGAGAGGGGAAGGTCGCAGCCTTCTGGGTGCAGACCTCTGGGCCCAGATGGTGCTGATCTTTCCTCCCTCCCATGGGCGACTGACCCTTCCCTTCCATGTGACAGAGAACATTCAGCGGTTGAGGGGAGGGTGAAAAGGGGACGGGGCCACTCCCTCCCCGTGGTGTGTGCTCCTGGGGAGAGGGTCCAAGTGCCTCGCCCTCCACGGCGAGGGTGCGGCTCACTCAGGAACCGACTGGTCAGGTGTGAAGTGACAGACGGGAAGGCACCGGCGGGAAAGGTGAAGTCCTAGTCCTTCACTGGCGGTGCCAGCGCCTCTGGCACCTGAAGAACACCTAACGGGCAGGATTGGAACCGCAAGTGACTGGTCTCCCTGCAGACGGCGCTGGAGAGAGCACATGCCATCAGCCTGGGCCTCACTCACCGTCAACGAAAGGCAGTGCCAGGCAGCCGCAGTGTCCAGGCCAGAACAGGCACTGTGGTCACCAGGGAAGTGGGCACCATCCAAAGACCAGGAGAGACAGAGGGCCTGGCATGGCAGAAGCACAAGGGCGACAACAGAGCACAACAAACAGGCAGCCCCTTCATTATTCAATTACTCACTCTGTAAATCGAGAATTAATGTTCACGGGTTCTGGTGAGTGACATAATTACAATTTAAAAAGGGCAATTAATCATCGGCTTGTTGTTCACTGCCTTGCTGGGAGCCGCTTGCTTCATGAACACCAGCAAAGCCACAGAGGCATGAAACACACCGATGACTGTGACCACCAGACCCCAGCCTTCTCGGCCCCTCCCCCGGCAGCCCTGCCACGCGGGATCTCTACGTCTGTTTCCCATTTCTCTGGTGACACTCCTCCGCCCCTCTCTCGTCCCCACCTTTGCAGCAGCACCTGCTCCTCTTCCCTGCAGGTGAGGACAGCGGGCCTTCCTAACACTGTTGGTCGTAAGGAAAGAAAAAGACCTTGGGCCTCTGGCTCTCGGTTCTAAGGGCTAGAAAACAAAGTCGGACAAAGGAGTTGAGCAAGGAGGACAGGGACGGGGGAGAGGTATGTCAGAAAGGCAGAAGGAAGACACAGGAGATGGCAGGGATCCTGGAAGAACTGGGATCCCAGCACGGGCACAGGGACACTGGCCACTGGCTGGCAGGCGGGGCTGGACAGCAGCATCGTCTGAAGATGGGCATCTAAGCCGGGCACAGTGCATGCCTGTCATCCCAGCAGCTCAGGAGGCTGAGGCAGGAGGATCAAGAGTTCAAAGTCAACCTCAGCAACTTAGTGAGGCCCAAAGCAAGTCAGCGAGACCCTGTCTCTAAGCAAAATAGAAAAAGGGCTGGGGATGTGGCTCAGTGGTCGAGAGCCCCTGGTTTCAATCTCTGGTACCAAAAACCCAGGGTCTTTCTACAGACTTGGCGAATCTCGTCTCCAGTTTTTTTTGTTTGGTTGGTTTTTTTTTGGTACTGGGGATTGAACTCAGGGTCACTCGGCCACTGAGCCCCATCCCCAGCCCTACTTTGTATTTTATTTAGAGACAGGGTCTCACTGAGTTGTTTAGGGCCTCACTAAGTTGCTGAGGCTGGCTTTGAACTCTCAATCCTCCTGCCTCAGCCTCCCAAGTGCTGGGATTACAGGCGTGTGCCACAGTGCCCGGCTTCGCCTCCAGTTTTGACCTGGCTGATGCCCGGCTACTCCACGTCATTCCAGGAACCCACGCCTGAGCCAGGTGGTTAGCGGAGGCAAGCCCGCCCCCTCCTAACAGACAGATGGAAACAGTTCTGCCCAGAGGCTGCCTGGGGAAGGGTCTTCCCTCCCTCCCAAAGACCCTTTAAAGAGAAGAACTTCAGGGGCACAGCTCTACTACACGCCACTGGAGGCAAGAATGGGTATGAGCTTCTTCAAAGCCACAGCTGCCTCAGGCCCAGAAGCAAGCTCTTGAGCTAGAGAAGGTGCTGCTAGCCCGAGACCTCGCAGACCATGGAGAGCCTTCTTGATCTGTTCCGGGGGCTTTGCTGGAAGGATCCTTGGGGAGACGCTACCCACAATGCTGCTACCTCCCCTCATGTCACTGGAGTCCCAGTTTTGTGGGAGATGAAAGGCTGTACCTCAGGAATGGAAGGCCCTTCAGCAAACTCGGGGGGAGGTGATCCCATTCTCCTTTGCAGGAGACTGCTCTGGGGTGGGCCTGCGTCCCAGCTGCAGCCAGCGAGAGCTGAACATGAGCTGCCAGGGAGCTTCCTGCCATGCCGGCGCGGGGCTCAGCACAGCCACATCCATGCTGGCCCTCCTCGGTCTCCTCGTGCAGGAAGATAACACCTGTTTGGTCTGTTAAGCCTCGGACACTGCATGGTCTGACCCCTGCAGACCAAGGCAGGCCTAACGCAGCCTGGGAGTATTATCCGGAAGCTCAGCTTCTCCACACACCTATTAATGAAGCCACAGGCCTGAAATATCGCCACAGGAACAGGGATCGTCCGGGGTCAAAGCAAGCAGATCAACAAGGCCACTGCACATCTAGACAGGCCACCATGGTGGTGGGGTGTTAAGATGATCCTCCAAGGCAAGGGAGAATCAGGCAGGGAGTGAGGGATCATGTGTGTAAATAAATGGGGAAGATTTCATAGGAGCACTTTCTTGTCTATGTACCATTTCTGGATGAATAGGTAAGAAATGAAAATAAGTCTTCTCCGAAGGCAGGGAGCTATGTGGCCAGAGGACTGGGGATCCGGGGACTTTTTATTGTGTATCTGTTGTACACTTTGACTTTTGAGTGATGTCAATGCATTATCCATTCAAGAGTAAAATTAGAAGCAAAGAAAATTAATAGAAAAAGATGAAGATGGGAGAAAGGCTCCCTTAGGTGCTTGCCTAATTTTCATTATTCAAGTGCTACCTGGTGATTCTGCCAATCTGTGCACACCTTATTTAACATTTTTCCTTAAAAATCCATCTTTGCTTTTGAACTTTAAATTGGTTTTAAAACTTTATATAACGAGGAAAAATGAAAAACCACTGCCATTTGCCATTCACAGAAGCTATGTGTAAAAACAGATATGATGGGGGGGCACTCTTAAATTCCAGATGGCGAGACCCAAGCTGAGCCTGACGTCCGCTCTCCATTCACAAGGAAGATGAGTGTGACCAACACAGGCATCATACTGAGATTTTGTTGTAAAAAAATAATCGGAAGTCAAATAAAAATCGAATAGAAAGATCCTGATCACTGTGATTTGCATGTAACAATATCAACGATCGGAGCTCACTTGGCAGGATCCGGGACACACTTCACTGACCAGGAGGAACGTTCTCCCACATCTTCATTGCTCAGGTCTCTCCTGCCTGCTATTTATCAGACACTGAGCTAGGTGCTAAAGAGAATAAGGATGAATAAGACATGACTTTTTCTTCCCCTAAGGAATTTATAACCTCAGTGGGTCAGATAAGATGTATAGTAGAGGTGTTTCAGACCCATATTTATCTCTCATGAAATCAACCACACGTGCTCAGCAAAAGACTACACATTTTTATTTTCGACGAGTATGCCAGGACAGTTCAACGGAGAGTCATTTTCTTTCCTACACTAGTGCCGAGGTGACTGGACATCCACGTGCTCTGGGTGGTGGAGAATGGAGTCAGACCTCTGTCTCAACACCATACACAAAAATTAGCTCCAGAGACAGCACACCAAAACACAAGAGCTGATTTTTCAAGGAACTGCAGCTGCAAATCTTTAGGACCTTGGGCTAGGCAAAACCTTCTTAGATGTGACACCAAAGGTACAAGCATCAAGGAAAACAGTAGGCAAAGAAGGCCTCATCAAAAAGGACTTCATTCAACTCTGTGTTTCAAAAAAGACCAGCAAGTAAGAGAACAGACACTAACGGGGGAGCTGGGCTGGGGCTCAGTGGTACAGCACATGCCTGGCATGCGTGAGGCCCTGGGTTCAGATCTCAGCACCACATACAAATAAATAAATAAAGCTTCATCAACAACTAATAAAAATATTTGAAAAAAAGAAAAAGAAGAAAAGACACTAATGGAACGTGAAAAAAATTCTACATATCATATCTCATAAGTGATTACCATCTGGAATATACAAAGAGCTCCTATAACCCAACAGTAAAAAGCCAAATGACCCAATTAAAACTGGGCCAAGGACAGGGCACAGAGGACCACACCTGTAATCCCAGCTACTTGAGAGGTGGAGGCAGAGGGTCAGAACTTTGCGGCCAGCCTTAGAGAAATCCTGTCGAGAGAGAGAGAGAGAGAGAGAGAGAGAGACAGAAAGACAGACAGACAGGGACAGGGGGGCGGGGAGCAGGAGGGAGAGCGCAGGTGCTCGGGATACAGCCCAGTGTATCCCGAGGTGTAGAGCACCTCTGGGTTCAATCCTGAGTACTGGGGGCAGGGCGCAGGGGGAGTAAAAAGGATAAAGGGTCTGCCCAGACACTTCTACAAAGATGATAATATAAATGACCAACGAGCACATGGAAAGGTATTCAACACCCTCAGCCACTAAGAAAATGCAAATCCAAACCATAATGAGACACCACCAAACACTCAGCAGGACAGCGACGCACAGCATGCCCGGTACTGGCAAAGACATGGGAGGCTAGAACGCTCGTACCAGTTGATGGGAATATAAAGCGGTGCACACAGACACTGTGCAAAATACTGTGCACTTTCTTCAAAATATAAAATACAGAATTGCCACTTCATCTAGCAATTCCACTCCAAGGTATACACCCCAAAGAAATCAAAACAGATGCCCAACAGAAAAACTTGTTCATAGCAGCATTACTCAGAAAGCGGAAAAAGACTAAATGCTCATCAACACATTAATGGATATGTCAAATGTGCTATCATTCCTACAATGGAATATTATTTGGCAATAAAAAAGAAATGAAGTACTGATATATGCTGCAGTATAAAGCCTGAAAAAGAGTATGCTAAACGAGAAGCTGGTCACAAAGACTAAATATTATATGATCTCATTCATCTGATATAGCCCGAACAGGCAGCTCCAGAGACAGAAAGTAGATGAATGGCTGTCAAGGGCTCCAAGGGCTTTGGGAAATGGGAATGACTGCTAATGGGTAGAGTTTCTTTTGGGGGAGATGAAAATATTCTCAATCGATTGTGGTAATGGTCACACAATTCTATGAACATACTAAAAATCACTGAGAAATTTTCAATGGGAGAATTATATGGTAAATGAATTATACCTCAATAAAGTTGTTAAAATCAATTCATTTTTTAATTTTGAAAATGGAGAAAGTCTGCCATTCCTCTCAGTGAGCAAAGGCCCTGGACAGGAGCTCCATGAGCCTGCTCAGGGTGGTCACATACAGGAGGCTGAGTCCCATGAGGAGGGGAAGCAGGCGGCAGGGCAGCCCGTGTAAGCAGAAGAGGGGCCTCCCGCAGGCTGCAGCAGTTTCTGGATCTCTTAGAGGTGCAACCCGTTACACTCACGAGCTCAGGGCCAGTGCTGAAGGTCAGTGTTCTTCCTACAACAGGGACCCCAAACACAAGCCAGCTATTCATCTGGTGGTGATCTGGTGCCAAACTAACTATTGATCTGGTAACTAATGACCTGCTGCTGATCTGATGCTAAAATCATGACTTGCCCGAGAAGAAACCACAGTGCACTCGACCCCAAAGCTAAAGTCCTCCTTCTGAATGGGAATTATGGGCAATCTTGACCACAACATGGTTTGACCTTACAAGCTCATTTGGAATCGGAATGTCTTAGAAAAATGCTACTCCCTTAAACAACGACCAGGTGAAATGAGTATCATAAGGAAATATCACGGGTTTCAAAGGAAGAAGGAAAAAATGACAGCTGACTGGCAAGGCAAGGTGGGAAGAGAAGGCTGGGGTGGCAGGTGAGGTCTAGGCTGGACTTGGTGACATGAAGGTGGGCAGACTGAGATCGGTAGGAGAGCACCGAGGCCCAGGAGGAAGGGCACCAGTGGCGAAGGGTAGGACTGAAACTCCAAGCCAGGCCTCACACCCCAGCTCTGCTGATTTCTTGCTGTGTGACTTGGGGACAGTCACTTCACTTCTCTCTCCAGGTTCCTGATTTATAAAATGGAACCCCACCATACTCAATGGAACCAAGACACTGTCAACTGTAAGAGGAACCATGATTTCATCACTACTAAGACAAGAAGATCATGTTAGCTGTAAGATGTCACCGATTGCAAAATCTATCCCAATCCGAAGATGTAATAATGTGAGAAAATGTTCACCTTGGAACTGATGAAATGGAGCAGTGATGACTACTTGCAAAGTTACAATTATTAAATGGCTATTTGTGAAGTAAATATCATCGCTACCATTATCCATATTTAACAAATATTTGTATCCTTAGGTTCTATGACTAATGAAAATATGGTCCTTAGAAATTCAAAACTTATCCAAATAAGACAAAAAGAGAAGCAAAGAGAGAGTATGCAGGCTCCAGCCATGGGCAGGCCCCTTTGCCTGGACCATAACCAGAGTCTCACCTTATCAGACTGAGGGGATTAGGATCTAAACTGAGCATCAGTATGATTGAAACTACCCTCGAAAAAATGCTTACATCGCCTGGTTGATACCCAACCGTGTGACAGCACAAGCCCGGCATACGTATGCAAACTACATTCAGGGGCCAGGTGTTACAAAAAGAAAGAAGTTCACACCAAAATCATACTGCGGCAAGACGTTGAAACTGTGAAAAGAGGAGAAGCCCAGGAAAACGAGGATCACAGCAGATTCATGACCCATCCCTTGTCACTGGCCACAAGGGCATCGCCTACTAGAGGAACACCATGGGTTCGCAGACCTGGTCTCAGCTCAGCCTTCTGCACTGATCTCTGCTGGGTCTGGCTGGCACTTTGGAGGAGCCACTCCACCAGGGGCCACTAGAGGGAATGGGGACGGGGCCTGCTCCTGCTTCCTGGCCCTTCCTGTTCTGGGGAGCATCACCCCAGCAATGCTCTTCTGCCTGAGCGGCAGTGGTTCTGTCCTGCTCCGTCCAGATTCTGTTTTCCCAAAACCTGCAGACATGAGTGCAGGACACAGCCCAGCCCTGCAGACAACAGCCCCAGACAAGCAGCGACCCCTCCTCGAAACCCTGCGCCCCCCTGGGCCTTTCCCTCCACATCTGTGTTTTAGTAACTACGACTTCCTTCCCTTGGACTCCCCAGCCCTGTAGGCAGCGGCTGCTCCTCAGGGTTGTGATCCCACCACACCTTGGCTTTCCTTTCTGCCCTCTCAAGAACCTAGCCAAGAAATCGTGCACTTATCCATTCTTGATATCAAATTCTCTTTTCCAATAATTGCGATGGCTTCTGTCTCCTGACTAGACCCTAACTGATGGAGAAGCAGATTGCCGCTCTCTCCAATTTCAATTCTCTCTCTCGGTCTCAGAGGACACGGAGAGGCACTTCGTGAGAGAGGAAAAGAATCAGGCCAATAAACACATGAAAAATACTCAACTTCCACTTGAAACCAAAGAAACAAAATGAATACTCTAAGACACCAATCACTGCCTGTCAGATCAACAAAGACAAAAAAGGGAGAGGACACCACGTTGCCCACAGGCCAGCTCTCATGTCAGGTGGCCGGGATGTAAACTGGGATCACTGTTTATGAAGGGAAGTCTGATGGTCTGGGTCACAAATATTTCACCTGATTGTGGTACTGGGGCGTGAGCCCGGGGTGCTCTTCCACTGAGCGATGCCCCCACCCTTTTCATTTTATTCTGTTTTAGACAGGATCTCACTAAGTTGCTGAGGCTGGCCTGGAATTTGTGACCCTCCTGCCTCAGCCTCCGAAGCTGCTGGGATCACGGGCATGGACCACCACACCTATTTGTGTCACAAGTCTTTCAAATTAAAGCCATAAATAAATAAATAAATAGATAGATAGATAAATAGATTCACTTCTTCCTATTACTTCTGAGAATATAACTAAAAACCCTGCAAATACACACAAAATAAACATCAAAAGTGAAAGGAAGAAGTCGGTCTGGCTGGAGGCCTCAGAAGGACAAGCAGAAGTTCCTGAAGTTACCTTTCTATCTTATCCACCTCCAACTGGGTGCTGGTGGGAATGCTCATAGGAACAGACCAGAAAAGCCTCCAAGCCTCCTCTTTGAGCCAAAAGACCAGAAAAGGAGTGGCCTAGTCAAACTGGCAGACTTCAGGTAGCACTGCCCTGCCCAGCCTGCCAGCACAGGAAGAGACTACAGGCCCAGGCAACCAGCTAAGGCCACTGGCAGCTCGGACAATCACCCCGACCAATCTGCAGCAAGGTGCCCCAACAGCCCTCTCCATTGAGAAGATGGTGTCTGTGGGAGGCAGGTCTCTGGCCACTGCCAGCAGTGGGAGGCCCACCCCAGATGTCCTCGCCCAACCTGCCAACAGCCCCGCTCTCCCGTTTTTCCCCTGTCACTGCACAACCACCCCTACTAAGGCAGAATACGCCCCAGCACGGAGAGGAGAGGAGAGGGAAGGAGAAGGAAGGAGAGAGAAGGAGAGGGGAGGAAAGGGAAGGAGAGGAGAGGAGAGGAGAGGAAAGGAAAAGAAAAGAAAATGCAAGGAATCCTGAAAGCAGCAAGAAGTGACTTTTAAGCTGGCCACAGTGGCGCACGCCTGTCACCCCAGTGGCTCAGGAGGCTGAGGCAGGAGGATCACGAATTCAAAGCCAGTCTCAGGAACTTAGCGAGGTCCTGAGCAACTCAGCAGACCCTGTCTCTAAATAAAATACAAAATAGGGCTGGGATGTGCCTCAGTGGGCAAGTGCCCCTGAGTTCAATTCCTAGTACTGCTACCCCCCAAAAAAGAAGTGAATTTTAGATACAAGGAATACTCAAAACGACGAGCACCCAACTTCTCATCAGAAACCACGCAGGTGAAAAGGCAATGGGAAAGCATATTTAAATTTAAAAAGTTTCAACAGATAATTCCGTGAGTGTGTGTGTGTGTGTGTGTGTGTGTGTGTGAGAGAGAGAGAGAGAGAGAGAGAGAGAGAGAGAGAGAGACAGAGAGAGACAGACAGACAGACACTGGGGGTTGAAACCAGGGCCTTGCATGTGCTAGGCAAGCACTCTACTGCTGAGCTACTTCCCCAGCCCTTTTTAAAATTTTATTTTGAGATAGCATCTCACTAAGTTGGTCAGGTTGGCATCCAACTTGTGATCCTCCTGCCTCAGCCTCCTGAGAAGCTGGGATTATAGGTGTGTGCCACCATGCCTGGCTCAATCAATAATCTATATCAAACAAAACTGAGAACTTCATTCAACAATGAAGGGGTGGGGATGTGGTTCAGAAGTCGCATGCAGGTGAAATTAAGATATACCTAGATGAACAAACTCTGATGAAGTTTGCTGCCCTACATGAAATGTTTAAAAAGGAGATCTTCCGGGTGTAATGGAGCCTCTAGGGGAAAGTCAAATGGGTGAGCATAAAAGCCTGTAATACTGTGCTTTGCTTTATATTTCAATTTTCTACTTACTACATGATTTTAAAGACATAAAAATAATTATAAATCTATGTAAATAGGACACAACATATAAAAATGTAATTTGAGACAATAACAGCGTAAACGGGGGACAGAGCCACTTAAGAGCAGAGTTCTTTTCTAAAATCTTCTCATCATGGTGAAATATATGTAAAGTTCACCATTTTAAAAATTTTTAAGTGTTAAAAATTAAGTGTAGCATTAAGTATATTCAAAATGTTGAGCTGGGCATGGTGGCCCATACCTGTAATCCCAGCACTTGGGAGGCTGAGGCAGGAGGATCGCCAAGTTCAAAACCAGCCTCAGCAATTTAGCGAGGTCCTAAGCAACTCAGTGAGACCCTGTCTCTAAATTAAAAAATTTAAAAAAAAAAAGGGGCTGGGGTTGTGGCTCAGTGGTTAAGCACCCCTGGGTTCAATCTCTGGTACCTCCCCAAGAATGCCGTATGGAAACCAATATATTTCCAGAACTTTCCCATCATCCCAACAAAAGCACTACAGCTATTAAACAATAACTGCTCTTCTTCTCCCCCATAGCTTGATAACCTGCATTTTACTTTCTGTCCGTATGAAATAACAGCAGTTTTTTATAACTTTTTATTAAAAAGTTTAAGTTGGTATTAACTCAATTAACTTGTTAGAAATTCAGGATGTTAAATGTAATTCCTATTGTAACCACACGGAAACTAGCTAAATTATATACACAAAAAGAAATGAAAAGGGAATCACATTGGTTACATAAAAAATCAACTACGCACAGAAGAAAGCACCAAAGGAAGAAATGGAGAACAAAAAAAAAAAAGCTATAAATCATACAAGAAAACAAATAGCAAAATGGGAGACATCCCTTCCTTCTCAATAATTACTTGAATGTAAACAGATTAAACACTCCAATCAAAAAGCAGAGAATGACAGAATGGATGAAAAGCATAATTTAACTATATGCCATTTACAAGAAAATTACTAACAAATTACCCAAAGCTATCTAGAGATTCAATGCAAATCCTTCCAAAATTCCAAGAGCTGTTTTTCCTCTGGAAATGGAAAACACCATCTTCAGATTCATACGGAATTGTGAAGGATGCCAAACAAACAAACAAACAAAAAACAACAACAACAACAAAAAGGAAGACTCCCAGTTTCAAAGATCCTAAGGCACACACGTTAAAACTGAAAGGTAATCAGAAGAGGACAGGTGCAGTGGAGCACGCCTGTAATCCCAGCAGCTTGGGAGGCTGAGGCAGGAGGATCACAAGTTCAAAGCCAGCCTCAGCAACTTAGCAAGGCCCTAAGAAACTCAGTGAGATCCTGTCTCTAAATAAAATATAAAAAGGGCTGGGAATGTGGCTCAGCGGTTAGGCATCCCTAGGTTCAATCTCCCATATCTAAAAACAAACAAACAAACAAATAAATAATTACATTGAAAAAGGAAGAAAGACCTCAAGTCAATAACCTAGGGTTTGTACCTTGAGGAACTAGAGAACTCAACCCAAAAACAAATGAGAGTGGAGATGAAATAGAAAATAGAAATAAATAATCCATGAAATCAAAAGTGGGTTCTTTGAGATCAACAAAATTGAGAATCTTCAGCTAGTCTGAGAGAAGAAAGAACATACACAAATATCAAAAATGAGAAATTAAAATGGAACATTACTAATGGGATCTTAATTAGAATAAGTGGTACAAAAATTAAAAAGATTATAGGAGAATTTTGTAAACAATCATATGCCAACAAATTAGATAACAGGGATGAAATGGATGAATTCTGAGAAATACACAAAATCACTAAACTGACTCAATAAACAGAAAGTTTCAAAAGATCTATTGCAAGTAATGAGCAATCAAAGCCAGAGAAGAGAAGTCCAGAACCAGATGGCATCAGTGGAGAATTCCAACAATTATTTAAAGCGTTAATACTCATACTTCTCAGACTCTACCAAAAAATTTAAGAGGGGAAAACTCATTCTATGAAGTCAGCATTACCCTAATAGCAAAGCCTCAAGAAAATGATTGACCAGTATCTCTTATAGATTCAAAATCCTCAAAAAAATATTAGCAAACCAAATGCAACACAAAAATTATACACCAAGACCAACTGGGATTTATCCCAAGAATGTAAGGCTGGTTTGACATAAGAAAAATCAACCAATGTAATACATCATATTAACAGAGCAAAGAAAAAACTGCAAGCAAAATAACCTAAAATGGGAGCAGACAATAACTCCACATGATCATCTCAATTGAAGCAGAAGATGCATTCAACAAAATCCAACGCTTTTTCATGATTTAAAAAACAAAACAGCCAGGCGCAGTGCACACGTCTGTCATCCCAGAGGCTCAGGGGGCTGAGAAAGGAGGATCACAAGTTGGAGGCCAGCCTCAGCAACTTAGCAAGGCCCTAAGCAACTCAATGAGACCCTGTCTCTAAATAAAATACAAAATAGGGCTGGGGAGTGCTGGGGATATAGCTCAGTTGGTAGAGTCTTGCCTAGGATGCACAAGGCCCTGGGTTCAATCCCTAGGACCACCACCAACAAAAAAAAAAAATAGGGCTGGGGATGTGGCTCGGTGGTTGAGTGCCCCGGGGTTCAATCCCCGGTGCCCAAAACAAAAGAAAACAACATCTCATCAGCTGGACGTTGGTAGTGTACCCCTTACCAAAGATGGTGACAAACACGGAAGGCAAGGAACACCTTCTTCCCTAGATCCTCGAAAAGAATATGGTTCTGAGGACCTTGATTTTTTGGACTTTAAACCTCTAAATACAAAAGAGGTTTCTGAAAGTCACCAGAGTTCATGGCACTTTGTTAGGGCGGTCTGAAGGAACTAGCAAACTACCTACAACAATCTAAAGACTCAATGTAAACCCAATCAAAATTCCAACAGTCTGTTTTTTCTCCAAAAATGAAATAGTCAATCTCCAAATTCATATGGAACTGTGAAGGGTGCAAAAAAAAGAACAAAATTGGAAGACTCCCAATTTCAAAGCCTACTACAAACCTACAGTAACCAAAACAACATGGCACTATCTTAACGAGAGGCACACATGCTAACAGAACAGAACTGAAACAAACCCATACGTACATGGACAAGTCATTTCTGATAAGGATGCCAAGACCATGCATGGGGAAAAACAGATTCTTTCACAGATGGTGCTTGGAACAACTGGATTTCCACATGTCAAAGAATGAAGCTGGAACCCCAGCCTCATCATATACAAAAATTTACTCAAAATAGATCATCAGCCTAAATGCTAGAGGTAAGAGTCCTAAAACTCTTAAGAGGAAAACAGGAGTAAAATTCACAACCTCAGATGTGGCAATGATTCTTTCTTTCTTTCTTTCTTTTTTTTTTTTTTTTTTTCATACCAGGGATTGAACCCAGGGGTGCTCAGCCACTGAGCCACATCCCCAGCCCTTTTTATATTTTATTTAGAGATAGGGTCTCACTGAGTTGCTCAGGGCCTCCCAAAGTTGCTGAGGCTGGCCTCCCACTTGCGATCCTCCTGCCTCAGCCTCCTGAGCTGCTGGATTTATAGGTACCACGCCTGGCTGTGGCAAAGATTTTTTGATAGGCACCCAAAACATAAACAAACAAAAAGAAAGGTAACAAAAACTAAGTAAGTTGGACTTCATCCAAATGAAAAAATTTTAGATGTCAAAGGTCATCATCAAGGAAATAAAAAGATGATCTATGGAATGAGAGACAATATTTGCAAATCACAAACCTGGAAAGAGACTTATCTAAAGAATTCCTATAACAGTAAGAATAAAACCCAATCAAAAATGGGCAAGTAATCTATATAGACCTTTCTCCAAGGAAAGTATACGAATGGCCAATAAACACAGGAAAAGATGTTCCACATCACGGTCATTAGAGAAAGGCAAAACAAAACCACAATGAGATACCACTTCATACCTGCTAGGGTGGCAGACGGCTACGATTTTTTGAAAAAATGATTTTAGTTGTCACTAAAATCACACTGGAGATTTGGACATACCGAGACCCTCAGAAAGTGCTGGTAAGAACATGAAATGGTACAGCTGCGAGAAAACCACGAGGCAGTTCCTCAAAATATTAAGAACAATTACTACATGATCCAACACTCTCGCTTCTGGGTATGGACACACAAAAGAACTGAAAGCAGGATCCAGAAGAGGTGTCTGGCTTTTTGTCTTGTTTTGTTTTCTGGTGGTGCTGGGGATGGAACTCACAGCCTCTGGCTGCCAGGCCAGGCCTCTGCCGCTGACCACACCCCCGGGGCTCTGGAGAGAAGTTTGTGGACTCCTGTTTAAAATACCATCAGTCACGACAGACAGAACGCAGAAATGACTCAAATGACCACCACGGATGAATAAAAAATGTCGTATTCATGTATAAAGGCATATTATTTAAGTTTATAAAGGAAGGAAATCTGATACAAGCTAGAAGATGGATGAAGCTGGAAGACATTATGTTAAGTGAAACAAACCAGTTACAAAAGAGCCCTCCCGGGAGGTCCCCAGAACGCGCGAATTCATAGACAGAGCAGAGCGGCTGCTGCCAGGGGCTGGCTTAAGGTACAGAGCTCTGGCTTGAGAGCGTTCTGGGAGTGGAGAGCGGTGGCAGCTGCCAACACTGTGAGGACACTTAGTGCCGTTGAACCGCACAAAAAAATCACCACGAAGAATCGCGAATGGAAAGAAAGTCGTGGGATGAAAGAATGTTTGGGAACAGGATACTGCATGGTCTCAGAGCATCGTCCTACCGATTACTAACTGGGCATGGTGGTGCACGCCTGTGATTCCAGCAGCTTGGGAGGCTGAGGCAGGAGGATTGCAGGTTGGAGGCCAGCCTCAGCAACTTAGCGAGGCCCTAAGCAACTCAGTGAGACCCTGTCTCTAAATGAAATATGAAAAGAGCTGGGGATGTGGCAGAGTTGTTAAGCACCCCTGGATTCAATCTCTGCTACCAAAAAAAATAAAATAAAAAAAAATCCATCTGGTAGACACCACTTTAAGGTATCAGGAATCAAATTGCTACTAATGGTTGAATAAGCCGGCATCCTGGGTCTCCTGATGTGGTGGACTGAGCCCTGAGTAATGGCTGTAACTAAAACATTGAACCTGAATCTAACCAGAGGGGAAGATCAGACAGATACAACTGAGAGACATTCTGAAAGCCACTGGTCTGGACTCTTCGTCAGCGTCTCAGGAGGCTAAACAAGGCCTGGGTGACTGTTCTATGAGATTAAAGCACAGGGAGAGAAAGAACAGCTACGTCGTCATCAAACCCTGGAACTTTAAGACAGCATGAAGGGCATGAGGGGGACGGGGGGTGCACACGTTATGCAGACAGCCTGATGTCCTGTTGTGGTCGGGCAGGAGAACACTGTTCTTAGCACATGCTCCAGTGCTCCTGGATGGAGTCGCAATGGCCGCAACCAACTCTTAGGTGATTCAGTAATAACACCACCGATGGAGTGAGACCTGGGAACGCTCTGGGTTTGGCAGGCAGGAAAGACACCTGCAAGATTCCCTTCACGAGACTGTAAGGGCGGCCACCACAGTGAGTGGGCAGTGAGAGGTAGGGCTGTGGCTGGAAAGAGGCTGAGAAGGCGGAAGCCTGCTGGCGGCCAGCAGGGCTGGACTGGGGAGAAGGGTGGATTTCCCCTGCTGGGAATGGAGGAGCAGCAGCAGAGAAGAGTGGAAAATTCCAGAGGGCACGTAAGAAGTGAGCCAGAGCAAGTGCAGAACAAGAACACAAGCACCGTGGAGTAAGTGCTCACCAGTTGCCCTGGATTGAAGATCAATCGAAAGGGAGCTGAAATTACAGCCTGAGTGCTTCAGGGTGGACAGAAGGAAGGACTTTCTGGAGAAGACTTTCCTTCACTGGGATAGCACAGGGAGGTTACAGGGTCATTTCAAGGCAGTCTTTCCACAGGTAACCTGTGAGGGGACAGTCTTGCTGGCCCTACAGATCCTCTTCCTACAATTCCAAGACTGGACACAGCTCTTGCTCAAGCACATACGTAGTGGCTTGAGAGTTAAGACTGAAGGCTAAAAATGAGTCAGTGGTGAACTGGCTTAACAGAGGCCCCAAACCCACATCTTAAGAAAAAAGAAGGAAAAAACCGCAGCTACCGAGAGCAACCCACATGCCACATTTGTTCTTCAAGAACATTTTCACAAGAGACTCCACTTTCCCAGGTTCTTTCTTCCTCCCTGTGAGGAAGCAATCCCCGCACCGCGCCTACCTTCAGACTGAATGGAGGGCCGACCAGACGCGGTGACATGCTTGGATTTGCTGTGAGACGCAATGTACTCCAACACCACTGTGATTTGTAATGCCATTTACATAATTAAACATACAGACAAGTGGCACGAGGAGGTGGATATGGTTAATGGAGTTACAGAAGAGCTAAAAATAGCAGACACGGCTCCAGGCTGGAGGGGACACTGGGGGCAGCACCTGCTGATGGGCGCTGATGGCCGTGCAAAGACTGCCGATTCGCCAGGGGTGCCTTTTCTATTTAGCCAGGGCCTTTTAATCAAGACTGCAAAGCTCCCCACAGACACGGAGCAGCTGGTGGCATCACAGATGACAAACTAAAGGTCACCAGCAGGGCCTTGGAGGGCTTGTGCAAGAGTGCACCCCGACCCGAGGCGTAGCTCAAAAGACTCACCACAGACCTGCCTTCCCCCAAAACCTGAGGCTGAGTTTGTCCAAACCCGAGTTTAAAACCCAGTGAAGCCTTTGGGCCTTCACGTTTGCTTTGCTTATTTCTCTTCTTAAGGCTGAATTACAGTGGTGATACCTAGAAATTCACAAGAAAACCCTTGTCTGGCTGGGTGCGGGGGCCCAGGCCTGTGATCCTAGCAACTCAGCAGGCTGAGGCGGGAGGATTGTGAGTTCGAGGCCAGCCTCAGCAACTTAGGCCGTAAGCAGCTTAGGGGAACCCTATCTCAAAAAAATAAAAATAAAAACAAAACAAACAAACAAAACGGGCTGGGGATGTGGCTCAGTGGCTAAGCATTCCTGGGTTGGATCCCTAGGACAAAAAACAACAAAAACAAAACAAAACCAAAAAAAACCCCCGTCTACAGCTCGCCATCCCTGGGCTCACAGTCCCAGCACTCCGCCGAGCCCCACCCCGACCACAGCCCGCTCTGAGTTCTGCTGCCGTCTTCTGTCTGATTCTGTGTGATTTTTTGATCCTTAAAACTGGCTTCAGTTCCAGCCTGGCCACCTTGTGGCACCTACCTCAAGACACACGTGATGGACAAAGGTAGCATGTCCCAGTATCAGCCATGGTCTGGATATAGTGTCCCCAAAGGCGCCTGTGTCAATGCAGGAATGTCAGAGGTGACGCTGTGAGAGCTGTGACCTTATCAGCCCATCCTAGTTTGAACAGACTGACCGGGTGGTGACTGCAGGCAGGTGGGGTGTGGCTGGAGAAGGGGGTCCCGGGCATGTGCCCTGCAAGGGGGCACCTCCCCTGTGCCCCTCAACCCCACTGCTTCCTATGGGCTGTGGGTGGAGCAGCCTCCCTCCGCCAGGCCCTCCATCGTGATGCTCTGCCTTCCTTGGGCCCAGAGCGATGGAGCCAGCCGACCACGGACTGAACCTCTGAAACCATGAGCCAAACAAACTTTTCCTCCTCTAAGTTGTGCTTGTCAGGTGTTTCAGTCACAGCAACAAAAAGCCGCTGACACAGTCTCCGGTCTTCAAGAAATGCCTCCCAGCGCTAGCCTGGGTTGCCGGGAGTCTGGGTCCAGCCTCAGCACTTTCCAATCATCTGTCCACCATCAACAAAGCCCCTTTTTTTTTTAACTTGTCTTTCCAGAGCACTACGTCCCCTCTTCCCTCCTCCCCCTGCCACCACCTCATTCCTGCTTCACCGATGCCAAGGGTCTTCCCCAGGACCTTCTCCCACTAGCTGTAACTTTTCTTCTGATAGGAGCTTGGAGGCAAGGTCTCCATACACAATGGCAATTTGATCAAGGAAAACATACAAGTGTGTTTGACTTTTCGAATTTGTTTTCCCACAGCGAAACAGAAGGGAGGAAGGAGGAGAAACCTGTCATGAGAGGAGTTAACTTAGAGGTGCACAAGAACACAGGTGAAGACACGTGATGCGATTCTTGCCTTCATTAACAAGATGCAGCGGCTAACCACACTGTGGCCAATCACGGACGCTGGCAGACCGAGCACCCGCCTGTTCACACTTATATTCTCTACAGCCGGAATGTGAGCACTGAAGGTAGAGCTCTGCCCTGTCCATACTGCAGCCTCAGAGCCTAGAGCAGAGCAAGGCTACAGAGAGCACTCAGGGAGCACTGCTGCAGGGGCGGCCCAGTGGACCGCGCTTTCTCACTGAGTGCTCACACCTGTGCGAGGTATGCTCGAGCTACAAATGAGGGAACAGAGCCACTGCTATGGGGTGGGCATGAGGTGTCCCCCAAGCTCACATGCAGGAAGGCTCAGAGGAGAGCTGGCTGGGTGGTGAGGGCCTCAACCCCATCAGTGCACTGCTCCCTGGGGGTCAGCTGGTGGTCCCTGGAGGCAGGTGCTGTGGAGGAGGAGGTGGGCACTGGGGGGTGGCTGTGGGGACATGTTTGCATCTGGGAGTGGAGTCTCTCTGCTTCCTGGTCACCATGGGAGCTGCTTCCCTCCACCACACTCTTCCTCCACAATGTCCAGCCTCACCTCGGCCCCGAGGAATGGAGCCTGCTGTCTATGGACTGAGCCCTCTGCCACCGTGAGCCCCAGATAAACATTTCCTCCCTACAACTATCTTTAGTCACAGAAGCGAAGATGCTGACTAAAACAGACACAGAGATTAGGGCCTCTGCCTAGGTCACCAGGACCACTGGCCTATGGTGTGGGGGTGACAGAGAAGAGGACACCTAGGTTTATGGAGAGGATGCAATCCAGGTGGGGCGGGGGAATGGCCAGGTCCCAATTCCACTTACCCCTGCTGCATCCAGGCTGGGATGGAAAACCTCTACCAGGCCCAGGAGCAGCTGAAGCAGACACCCCACCCCATCAGGATGCCTGGTCTCCAGCAGCCTCTGGCTCCCTTGGCATCTCTTTTGGAGACAAAGGAGAAGTGTTTTAATATGTTCATCTTTCTCCTTCTACAAAACCTATTGATTCTCAATAGTGGGCATATTTAACAGCATCCCCCAAGAGGCCTCTGCAATCTGTTTTCTCTCTCCCCTCTCCACCCTAGATTCCAATGCGTGAGGCAGGGGAGGAGACGGCTTGGCTGGGGATCCTGACCACGGAGGGGAGGGAAGCTCTGCCCCCACGCAGTGTCCGTCCGCCTGACTCTGCTGGGACAGGGGTGACTTCCCAGCCCTGCAAGACCCCCTGCAGGGCCTTGGGCAACGTACTGAACCTCGGAGTCACCTTCACAGTGGGGGTGACCCTGTCCCTGCCTAATAGGGTTAACTCGAGGATCAAATGAGAAAACATTTGGATCAGGCGTGCAAGTGGCTGTGCCTACACACACACACACACACACACACACACACACACACAGAGCCATGAACACCTGGGCATTCACAATAAGTACAAGTAATGACTTCATTACCATTTCATAAATTTAATGACAACAAATTCAGATACACTGAGTTTATGAATAAAAGGGGCTACCAGTATTCTTTTTTTAGACTAATGGAATGTTCCACTTTTTTTAAGCTACACAAATATATCTGCATTTAATGAGACAGTTGTGCCTACCTGTCAGGCCTGAATAATCGGGCTGCCAAAAAGAGAGCTACAGTGACTCCAACACAGATACTCTGCGGAATCCCTGGGGACCCAGTGGAACCACGGGATTTCAAGAGTGGTGGGAGAGGTGCTTCCGGAGGCCTGTTTTGTCACAGGGCCTCGCAGATGACCAGGGATACAAACTCAGGGCCTTGAGAGAGCTGCCCAGGAACCTGCAGACAAGGCCGTTTGCCTGGGCTCCTGGGTGGACCGCCTCACTTCACCTGGGCCTCAGGTGGCCCCGCACGGCGGCAGGGCTGAGCCGGATGGGCTCGGTGACCGGTAAGGGTACATCTCCTCCCCACTGCTGCCTGCTGTTCAGGACAGGCCTGTGGAGAGCGGCACGGAGCGGTCCACGGTGCACCCAGCTCTGAGTCCCTGCACCCGCCCCCCTTGCATTCTCTTCTCCTACTGTTTACACCGACCCTCCTCCCCGGCCCTCCCTGGGGCAGAACGGCCGGCACACTCTTCTACTAGGCTATGACTCTTCACATACTCGAGGGGCTCAGTCTCTCTTGTTCCCTCCACTGGGACGATGCCAGACCAGGAAGACCGACGGCAGCCACTCCCTCCTCGTGGCCCTCTCCCCTTCAGCTGGCCAGCCTCTCAGCCTGGGCACCAATCCTCCAGATGGCCTCCACGCCCAACAGCTGAAGGTGCCTCCCGTTTCATCTCCAGGGCTCCTAAATGTGTCCTTCCGAACGTGGTGGATGGACTCTGGGAGCTGCAAACAGAAATTCATCTGGAGGTACGAGATCCCTAAGGAGAGAGACATCAGGGTTCCTAGCAGCAGCAACACAGGCAAAAATCAATCTCCCCTGAAAACCAATTAGGGTGAGCATGGAGGGTTTTCACTTTGGCAGCTGAGCTGTTAGAAGAGCCTGCTTTGGAGAGGGAACGTCAGGAAGAGTGTTCCTGGGCAGGCTCGCCTCCCTGCCCCAGCCCGCTCCTCCGCCAGCAGCCAGCGCCTGAGTGAGGGCTGAGCTGCGAGGGGCCCACCGGGCATCCGGCACAGACGTGTCCAGGAGATCTGCACACTCCCGGGGACAAGCACGTGCTGACCACAGCCAGCCGCCGCCAGCCTCTCCTGGAGGGGACGATGCTGACTAAGGACTGGAGCTCACGGAGCACCGAGCAAGGCCCTCCAGGATGTTTGCCCTGTGGCCTTACCAACGGCCAGTCCCATGTGACACACGGAGAACAGATGCCCAGAGACACTTAACATGGCACACGACTCGTCTCAGACTGCGATTCAGAGAACAGGAGCTCTACCCACTCCGGCTGTTTTATAGACTAACACTTCTTCAATCCACCTGTAGACCAGACGTCACAGAGGAGGGCCACACGCTGTCACTGCTGTGGGGTCTCCTGAAGGAAGCTCGTGGATAATCTAATACCATCTCCTCCCCCCAGAACCTGAACACCCCCTTCAAAGCTGGATCTTCCCAACAAAGGCTCAAGGCCAGCCATCCCTGTGCTCCCAGCCCCTCGGGAACAGCAGCCCAATCCTCCAGGCTGCCCTGCTCGTCTCGCTCAGGGGGCAGCGCGGTAGGGCCCACCGTCACGCCGGCTCATGCAGCAGCCCACAGAGCAGGAAGAGCAAAGCCCACGGCCCGTGCTTTGCCCACTGCTGCGGAAAGGCAGCCACGGCCCACGAAGGCTCTGGGCAGCGTGCCTGTGAGCCAGAGCGGGGTGGGAGCCAGTGGGGAGGGCCCGGAGCTGCAGGAGCCTGCCATCTCTATCTGGGAGAAGAATGCCAAGGGCCCCCCGAGGCCGAGACAGACTCTGTGGAAACCATTTCCACAGGGGCCCGGCAGTGTTCAGACAGGACTCCACCCCGGCGTGGCGGCAGCCAATGCTCGGCAAGCCGGAGCTATGGCTGGCATGCAGGCGGGCTGCAGCACGCTCACCGGAATGTCACGGGAATTATCTGCACCAGGCCGCGAGCGCCTGAGCACCCTCCTCACCAGCCTCCAGGAGGGCAAAAGGACAGCGCTGCTCCTGCTGCCAGACCTTGGCTTTGCTGGAGAAAAGAGCAAGACGGCCGCACCCAGCTGCCAGCCGGAGGCTCCTGAGCCCAACAGCTCCTCGCCACATCTGAGAGTTCAAGTCGCGGTTGGGTTTGCTGATTTCTCCATGTCCCTTCTCTGGGCCTTGAGGAGAAAAAAAATAAAAATCTCCCAGTCTGCCAAAACTACGGCAGCTCATCCGCCCACTAGAAAGTCAGAATCTGCTTGTTGTGCAAGAGGCAGCCGAGGAAAAGGCGCTTGAGGGGTGCCACCAGCCCGCCAGGGGCAGGCTGTGCAAGGAACCTCCCTGCCGCCCTCCCGGGGGTCTGGGAAGTAGTCCACGGACTCCTCATCAGGCACTGGCAAGGAACAGCAATGTGACCTCCCAGGTCCAGGGACTGAAGGGCGGTGTCCCGGCCCAGTCCATCGGAACCCCCAGCATTCCTCGCTCCCCATCTCACCCCAACTGTTCCTCCTCCACTGCTGTCGGGACCCAAGCCAAGCTAACAGCAGCTATTTGGATGAGGAGTCAAATAGAGGGGAAGGGGGGGCCCTCCCCCGTCAGGAGCATGGCAGGGCAGTAGAACCGGATGCCCATCCCCCGGGGCAGCGCCAACCCCCTGATCTGCACCAGCCCCAGGGCAGCCACAACAAAGGAAGGTCAGACACCAGCAAAAACCAACAAAAGGTTAGGAGTGGGGATCAACCCAGAGACAGGGCCTCTCAGCCTTTTGACCAGATTCAATCAGTCACTAAAGTTATCAGTTGCGGGGCCTCAAAGGAGCACGGGGAAGGGGCTCCCCGCCCCACCCCGCCTGGCGGTCTCCCAGCACTCATGTCCTCCCAGCCAACAAGTGGCCCAGGACTGCCACCTAGTGGGCTCTGCTCTACGTGCATGACAAGATGAGGCCAGGGCCCAGAGTGGGGAGGCTCAGAGCAGGATCCTGCCCACAGCTCCAGGACCACATTCACAGGCTCAGTGGGACTCTCTTTGGCTGTGGCAACCACCAAACCTGGTGGGGAAAACAGGTCCCGGGAACAGTGACAGAATGGAAAGCAGGAAGGAGTCAGTTCCATTGTCAAGAGGCTGACAGCCTGACCTTTTTTCTTTTTTTGGTACCAGGGATTGAACCCAGGGGCACTTAACCACTGAGCCACCTCCCCAGCCCTTTTTCTATTTCATTTAGAGACGGGATCTCACTGAGTTGCTCAGGTACTCACTAAGGTGCTGAGGCTGGTCTCCAACTTGTAATCCTCCTGCCTCAGCCTCCCAAGCTGCTGGGATTACAGGTGTGTGCCACCGGGCCTGCTTAAGAGCCTGGCCTTCTTGAACCTCTTGTTTCTTAAAGCAGCTCCAATGTCCAGAGCTTGTCCCCAACCAACAGCAGGGAATGTGTGGCACAGGCTCTCTGGTTCCAAAATGCTGTCCCAGAGTGTCCCCACCCAAACACACAGGTTCTGGGCTCTGGTCTAAGACCTGATATGAGCTCGGTTAGAACAGAAAATACTATCCATGGCCATCAGCAAGAAAATCTTACTATGCCATTGGAGGTGTCCCTGCAATGGCCGGTGAGGGTCCTGGGAGCGGGGAGTGCGGCTGCTGCTGTCAGATTCTCCAGAGAGATGAGCAAGGGCAGAGGGCTGTGCTGACAAGATCAACTATGAGTGACAACCCGGCTACACGGTGACCTGACGAACACCATACTGCTGCCTGGTGTTCAAATGCGGCTCTGAGCGCTTTGCCTCCATTATCTCAAGAAGTCCTCACATTTCAGGAAGAAGGCAAGATTGGATCACTGTCCCCGTTACCAGAAGGAGCACGGAGACAGGGGGACTTCCTTAAGGAGCACAGCTAGGAAACAGGATTTTATCCCTGGCAATCTGGTTCAGGAATCCACGCTCTGCCACTGCTTCCAATTCCAGCTGCTAGATACAACAAAAATAAATAGATCACCGCCCTCCAACCTGAGAAGGGTCTGCTCTGGGCAGTGAGCCTAGCAAAGGCAGCACCCCATCTCTAGGGGAGCAGACGAGAACCAAGGTGTTGGGAACATAAGGAATGAACAACTATGTTCAAAGAAGTGCTACCAGAGGCCGGGGGAAACCAGCCCAGAGGACCTTGCAGGATCCTGGACAAGAGCTAAAAACGAACATTCCCTTCCCCACTACTGGTGACTCAGAAAAAAACCAGAGGGCAAGAAACACGAGAACACTCCTGACCGCCACTTCTCCCCCATCCTCCCTGGGCCTCCAGAGGTCAGAGGGTCCCGCTGGGGTCAACAAAGAGCACCAACCGCCCCTGGACAGCTGTGTCTTCCAGCAGAGAGGGGCAAAGGCAGGGCCCACAATGGCGTCCCCGAATCCCTGAGGAATTTCATAGACTCCTCATTAGCATGGAGAACTGCCTGCCCACCTGTTAGAGGAACTCTCCGTTTATGGTGACAGATGGGGCAGTGCTAATAGGCTGGCTTTAACTGGGATGCGGAAGTTCAGGCTCATTGCAAAGGGAATTAGCATGAAAGCTGAGCAGGCCTGCTCACTTCCAGGGAGGGCTGGGAGGACGTGCTGGGAGTGGGGTCCAGGCGCTGAGCCTCGGTCCAGAGGTGGCCACGCTGTCAACCAGGGCCAGACCCCCAGCAGAACCTCCAGCACCAGGGCCAGGCTGCTTGGACCTGATATCAGTCCTCATCCTGACCCAGCTTCTGGGAGGGAGTCCCCAGCACTGAAGGACTTCTCTCGGATTCCATCTCATCTGCTAGAAAACAATGTCCCTCTGTGAGGTCTGGCCAGGGCCGGACTTGTGACAGATGGCTGGGGAAGAGCTGCCTGCTTTGCCATGGTCAGCATCTTGACGGAAAACCTTCAGAACAACAGACACATGTCTGAGGTCTCAGTGGAAGCCCAAAGGTCAGCTGCCTGGAAGGCCAGCTGACCATTAGGAAGAAAACGCCAAACACTGGTCTTCTTTCCTGCCCCATGGCTGCTAAATACAGAGAACAGAGCACTCATCCCAACAGCCAAACCTTCTGTAAATGACCTAAGCACAGGGGTGGGGAGAAGACAGGCTCCTGGATGGCAGCAGGAGAAGTGTGCCCAACCAGCACCTAGAAAACAGGAGCCCAGAGAGGCTGAGGCGGGAGGATCACAAGTTGGAGGCCAGACTCAGCAACTCAGTGAGACCCTGTCTCTAAATAAAATATAAAAAAGGGCTGGGGATGTGGCTCAGTGGTCAAGCATTCCTGGGTTCAATCCCTGGCAGAGAGAAAGGAAAGGAAGGAAGGGAAGGAAAGGAAGGAAGGGAAGAAAGGGAAGGATGAAAGGAAGGAAGAGGAAAAACAGGAGCCCAGAACAGAGTCCAGGTCAAGGCTGTATGTGAGAGTCACTGAGGGGGGATGGGTAGGCAAAAGAAAAGTGACAAATTTCCAGTTGTCCCCCAGTAGCCACTCTCTCCTCCTCAAAACATAATGGGCTTTCTACTAGACTACATTTCTTAGATGACCTATGGCTAAGGGTGGCCATATAACTGCCTTCTGGCCAACAAGGTATGTCCAGGAATAATGTATCCCCTTCTCACTCAGCCCTTCTCCCTGGTGAGAAACGAATCAACGACTCTGAACTCATAGCCGCCAGGGCTGGCAGGGCCCAGCGCCCCTGGACAGCCCACCTACCTTTAGCGGGTCGCGCCAAAGAGAAACAAACGTCTTTCTTGTTTCTGCCACTGCATCTGTGGGCCTCGCTGTTACAGCAGCTCAGTCCACACTGTGACGCAAGGACAGAGGGACAGCCTGGGACACCCAGAGGGAAGTCAGAGAGGGCAAGGATGCCCTGTCAGCAAGGGGCCTCTGGCAAAAGTGTCCCTTCTTCCTCACAGACCAGTCCTGGCCAAATGCACCATTCTTTGTTCACACAGTTCTTCCCCCAGACTGTCACTGTCCTTTGTCCAGGTCACCGTGACCTTCCTCCTCCTGAGAGGCTTCCCTGTGAGGCCCCCACTCCCAATCTTGCCCACCCTGAGCCAAGCTCCACATGCTCCCCACAGCACTGCAGACCCCGCCTTCCCATGGTGCCCGCGAGGTCCTGAGACTGGCTTGAGGTCCCTGCGGTCCCCAAGGCGCTGGCGCATGCCGTCCCCTCTGGCTGCAGTCCTCCTCCTCCTCCTGACTCCTCCTCACCCTCCAGGCCTTGCCTCACAGGTCTGCCCCTCGAGAGAAGCCTTTGCTGACTCGATCCGGCTCAGGTGCCTCCTGCTCCTCCTTCCTGGATACCTTGCTCCTGAACAGCACGACACTCACCTCAGACGGCAACTCAATGAACACCGACTCGTTGAACATGGGTTTCTCCAAGGGGACCACAGCTGCAGCGGGGCGGGGTATGTCACCCAGGCAGGCTGAGTGCAGTGCAGACGATGGAGTCCCTCAGTTACTAAGTGGACCGAGGGGCACGTGGCTAGAGGAGCAGGACGGCCCCACACAGAGGCTCCAGGAGTCTGAAGGAAGGGCAGCTGCTTGGTGGCGACCACTCTGCCGAGGAAGAGTGGAGAAGCAGGGGGAGCACACCTGCTGGACCTAGTGGGGTTTCTGAGAACAAGTCTTGACCAGAAGCCAAACTGGAAGAAGGGTGAACACGAGGTTCCCACTTCACTCTGACTGGATGGTGAGGCAAAGGAAGACCCGGGCGACAGCCAGAAACAGCTTCGCAGGAAAGGGTGCAGCTTCAGACAGGGCGATGCAGGGCAAGGGAGGGGACAGGGCAGGCTCAGCAGCAGGAGGGGGCAGAGCCAGGAGCAGGGCACCTGCAGAGAGCACGCACTCTGAGCTGGGGAGCAAGAAGAGGACGTGAGGCAGGGACAGAGAGAGTGGGGAGGGCACAAGAGGCCCTGGAGAGAAGTGAAGGGAGGACAAGCCAGCAGCAGGAGGCCCTGGGGATGTCAGAGAACTGCCCATCGGCCCACATCACCGTGGTCTGTGGTGGTCAGGTGCCGAGAAAGCAGCTCCCGGTTGACCCGAGGCTGAAACCTTGCAGAGGGGGCGTCGGGGAAGGACCGGGCGTGAACGGCACTGGCTGGGGCAGCTGCTGGTACGGACGCGGTGGGCAGGGGAACATGTGAGGCCTGGAGACAGGATGGGCTGCGAGGACAGCAGTCCTGATGAAAGCAGGGACGAGGTCAATGGGAGTGAGGAAGGAGAAGGTGAACACAGGTTTCTGAGTTAAGCCATGTCGACAGAAGAAACATGCCAACTGGAAAAGGGCTGGAAGAGGGAGAACCAAGAGCAGACGGTCAGGACCGCAGGCCACAGGGGGCCTTGCTAACTGTGGGGTGCGAGTTCTGGGGAGGGTCTACTGCAGACCAGACGCTCTCCTAGATGCGAGGCGGCACCACATTAAACCCCATGCTGGCCCCGCGCTGACCACCTCGCCTTCC
>JAJEJO010005130.1:116101-160827 GCA_020662805.1 Glaucomys volans | reverse complement strand
AGGGTCCCCCGGCCACCCGGGACCTCAGGGCCCACGTCTCCTGAGAGTCCTTCTCCTGGGTTTTGAAGCCTAGTCAGAAAAATGGAGGCATCGCCAACAGCTCTTGAGGAGAGAGGATGAGACAACACGAAGGGGAGAAACGAAAATGGCTCCAAAAGCAGAGGGTGCCTCGGGTCCCACCTGGCCTGTGCCCAGACATGAGAGCTAGGACCAAACAACTCAGGTCCAGGCAGGAGCAGTGGCACTTGCCTGTAATCCCAGCAGCTTGGGAGGCTGAGGCAGGAGGACTGTGAGTTGGAGGCCAGCCTCAGCAACTTAGTGAAGCCCTGAGCAACTCAGCGAGACCCTGTCTCTAAATAAGATATAAAAAGGGCTGGGGATGCAGCTCAGTGGGTGAGCACCCTTGAGTTCTGTCCCTGGTAACAAGAAGACGGGCCAAGGTGGTGGCTTTCCCCATCCCCAGACACCTATGAACACCCTCCCAGAGGCCAGCCAAGACCTCCTTGGGGCCAGCAGAGTGCTGTTCATGTCACAGTGGATTAAATAAAAAATCCTAAATGGCAAAGCCCACTCTTCTAAGCAGGAAGATTAAGGAAGTGCCGCAAAGAATCAAGAAGGGGGAAAGGAGGGAAAGAAAACCCGCCACACGCCCCGCTGCCTGGAGTTAACAGTCTCACTCGTTTCTCATCAGAAACCGCTTCGGCAGAGGTTAAGCGCACAATAGGCTATCGAAAGCGGCGGCCGGCGCGGCTGCTTGGCATTCTGCACGTGTGCCGGGCGATGTATTTCTATTAATGTCCAGTGTGTGTCAGCGCAGAGATAAGGTGCGACACCATGTCCGACCAGTCAGCTAGAGAATGGGCCCCGTGTCCAACATTGTCTGACACTTGGGAGCCCCAAGAACATAGGCCCCTGGGCTGATCCGGCCCTGGATGCACCCAGGGCCTGTCATCCCTGCTGGGGGGACGAGGGAGCAGCAGTGGGGGCTCCCAGGCCGCGGCAGGAGTGCAGGGCCTCTGGGATAATGAACAATTGAACACGAAGAGAAATCAAACCCCGGAAGGCAGGGCAGCCGGTGCTGGGAAAGGGTGCAGCACACACAGGGAGGGAGGAGAGTCTGCCTAGAGAGGAAACCCAGGGACCAGAGCCCTCGGGGCAGCTCTGGCTGGGTGGCTGTGCCAGACTGGTGCCCAGGGGCTGACTCCCCTGTGGGGGGCCGAGGGGCAAAGGGCTTCCAGTGAGGCTTCATCCTGTGTGTTTAGTCCCGGGGCACTAGAGCTTTGTCACTTGTGACGTGTCACACAAAAGGCTTTTATCACATGAATCTACTTCAATGATGCCTGTCGCCCTTCCCAACCGCCCGAGTCATGGCAAAGAACCCTCCCGAGAAGCCCTGCTGAGCCCTGGAAGGAGGAGAGGCTGCTGAGAGTGTGGGGCAGCGAGGCCACGGAGCATGTGTGCAGTGGGGGGGAACCAGAGCGCGGGTCCCTGCTCCCCTCCGCCTCGCAGCCCAGGTTAGAGAAAACACTCCAGTCCTGGCGTCCCCAAGAGCACAAATCAGGACGCAGCTATGGGAAGCGGCACCTGCTCTCCAACCACAAATGAAGCCCGGGAATCGGGGGAGAGTCGGCAGCGGGATCGGGAAGGAAGGTCTGCCCTAGCGTACAGGGTGCTGGCACCGAGGGGTGCGGGGGCCGGGCTGGCGGCCCAGTAATGGGTATCACTCCTGCCCTCAAAAGCACCCCGTTCTAATGTCCCTTCTCTGCCATGGCTGAAAGTACCCACCTCATTCGTTAGTCCCCTGACACCTGAGCAGCTTCTCTCCCTGTGCACGCTGGGGGGCCAGGCACAGTCCACCTGCCAGACGGCAGGCTGGCTCCCAACAACTCCCGGGACAGCTGCCCTTTGACGCATGAGGAAACTGAAGCTGACAAGAGGTTAAACATGTCCTGGGCACAGAGACAGCACCCGGAGAATCTCCAGGGTCAACAGGCTGAGCTTCTTCTAAGCTGCCATGAGATCCAAGGTGGTCTTGTCCCTGCTAACACCGAGTCCCCTCCCTTTCTAAATAACGTAACCCTGATTTTGTTTGGGGCAGTTATGTGCCCAGCTAAAATTATTCAATATCCCAAACCCTCCTTTCAGTCATGTGTTCATGTGACACAGTACTGCCAATCAGAGCCCCTGGGAAGGGTGTCACTTCAGCACAAAACAACAAAACTTGACTAGGGAAAGGCTTTTGGCCTTTCCTTCTTCCTGACTGGAAAACCAATGTGATAGCTGAAGGCACAGCAGCCACAATGAGGAGAGGAGCACCAAAGATGACTGATCAAAAATGGAAGAAGGAGCCAGGCATGGTGGTGCACATCTGTCAGTCCAGTGGCTCAGGAGGCTGAGGCAGGAGGATCGCAAGTTGGAGGCCAGCCCCAGCAACTTAGCAAAGCCCTAAGCAACTCAGTGAGACCCTGTCTCTAAATAAATTATTAAAAAGGCTGGGGATGTGGCTCAGTGGTGAAGCACCCCTGGGTTCAATTCCTGGTACCAAAAATAATGAAAGGAGGAGACTCAACCTCTAGATGCAGAAAGCTACCATATCTGCCTGGACTCTGCCCTGGAGACCTCGTTCATGAGATAACACGTTCCCACTGTTCAAGCCACTGCCGGCTGGACTTCCTTACAGCCAAACCTGCTCCTGACTGCACATGTTGGCACCTCCAAGAGCACTCACCTTGGAGTCCCGGCACGTGACATGGCGACATGGCTCAGAAACCAACCAAGATAAGGGGGAAATCTGGGACTTTCCTGCTGCCCCACTGCTGATGCCTGTCAGCTGAATGACCCCTCCTGGGTTCTTTACCTTGCCAGGAGCCAGCAATGGCATCTACCCAAGCGGCGAACACAGTCTGCTTAATTGACAAATCTAAAACAGTTTTCCACAAAAAGGAAAAGGCAGAATGGTAGCTCCCCAAAGACTATGTGAATAAATCACACAAACAGACTTAAAATAACCCCGATCCTCCCCTCGCCCCAGCCCTGCTGGCACCACAGAGGCGTGCACAGGAGTGGGCAGGCAGCAGCCCAATCTCACTCAGGAAAATACACGGCTGTCAAGATCACTCAGGGCTGCAGGGTCAACCCCAAATGTCCAGGAGCACGGAGAGAGCGGCGGGGTGGGGGGCAGTCATCCACAGGAGGAGGGCTCAGGGCGGGCCCCCACAGGTGCTGTGGAGAGTTGCTCCCTCTGCCTGTCCGCCTGCCTCCTGGCTGCCAGCACACACGCCTGACTCAAGCCACAGGGATGCCCAGTTCCGAAGCCAGGTTTCCTGCCACTTCAGGCTTACACGTGATGCATAAGACCTCTGCTGCTGGAAACAGACAGCCCTGGGCTCCACCAGGCCCAGGACGTCAGCAAGGTGCCTCCCGCAGCTCCGATGGCTCTGCCGATGGCTCAGGCGGCCCCTCTGCTGTGGGTTTCCCCAGGATGCCTGCAGTCCCGCTCCCTCGGGACTCACCGGGCACCCAGAGGCCAAGGAGCCTGCTGAGCTTGGCAGCCTAGCCCCTCAAGAGGCTGAAGAGAAAACGCTTCCTTCACAGTTCTCTCCCGATCCCAGCCCCAGCTGTCAGCCTCTTCAGCTCATCCCTGGTGCTAACAGACATTTTCGTAGACATGCGATCTGCTAATTAGAAGCAATGACACCAGGAATGGAACCGCAATCAGCCATTTGCCTAACAAAGTTAACAGCTAATGAGGATTTCCAGCCTCTGTCAGCACCCACCAGAGGTCACCTGAGCCACGCACCATCCCCAGACCTGGAAGGCAAGACTCAATGCATCTGCAGACCTGTGATGTGCTGAGGTGGGGGCCACAAAACCCTGACGAGCCAGTATGCAAGACCGACTTCTTCAGGGAAGAGTACTAGACACTCATCTTTTACCCCCCAAAATGTGGGGCTCTCCCTGAACCAGATTCTGAAATCCCCACATTTGAATTGTAGTTCACAAAGCTACATCTTTCTTTAAAAAGGGGTCTGAAGGCTCCCTGTTTTCAAAACTGGAGTTCCAAACAGCTAGGAAATGCCATTCACCTTCTCCTTGCTTAAATGGCACCACACTGGCCACCTGGTCAGACCAGCCCCCAGCCCCCCACCCAACCCCACTGCACCTGTCTTCCTCCTCCCACTACCAGGCTGACCACCAGTGCCTGGTGGTTAAAATGCATGAAACCACTAAGGCCAAAACAGGACTCCTTCCATCCCAATGCGTTATCAAGGCGGATCAGAACCAAATGAGCACCATACGAGAGATGCTGGGTCCAACATGCAGTTCTGCTGGACCCAGATGGGAAGGGGAGAGACCAGCAGCAGTCTTCCCGTGGGTCCCAGAAGACCTTGAAAAGGTTTCCTTTTGCTTATGCCTCCGACGCTGCATGGGCTGTGGTCACTACTGCAAGGAGGTGTGGTTCTGGGCTGCCACACAAGCCAACCATTGCCGAGAGCCTTGTGGGAGCCACTTGCATCACCCAGACTAATGGCCATCACCTTCCAACTCTGGCAATAGTTTCTTTCTCTCTCTCTCTCTTCCCCCACCCTCTCCTGGTACTGGGAACTGAACCCCAGGGGTGCTTACCTGAGCCCCATCCCCAGCCCTTTTTATATTTTATTAAAAGACAGGATCTCGCTGAGTTGCTTAGGGCCTTGCTAAATTGCTGAGGCTGGCTTTGAATTTGCCATCCTCCTGCCTCAGCCTCCTGAGCCACCGGGATTACAAGTGTGCGCCACCGCACCTGGCTAGCAATATTTTCTTTATCACCATCCCCTAAAATTCTAGTGCAGGTGGCCTGAATCCCTCTCCCAGGGAGTGGTAACACAGACAGCTGGTTCTCTTCCCGAGATGTCCGTAGCAGAGAAAAATAAAGAATACCTGCTTTTCTCTGAGGGAGGCAAGACTGCCCAAGCCATTCAGCCAGGCAGGAGCTACACCAGAACTTGGGGGTGATGCAGGATGGGGAGAACCTCAGAATCGTGACCTGTACACGTTCAAACAGCACAGTCCCCTGCCCTGAGGACCACGGGGAGCCGCATCCCTGGTGGAAATACTCCACAGCCCTCAGGCAACCAGACTCCAAAGGGGCCAAGGGCATATCAGTCTAGGACTTAGATCTCAGCTTGCTATGCCAGAACCGCAAAGGGACTGTTCAAAACAGATTCCCGGGTCACAGAGCCAGAGTCGCATGCACTTGTTCCCAGTATACGATCAATTATTTGCCAGGTGTGGTGGTACACACCTGGAACCCCAGCGGCTTGGGAGGCTGAGGCAGGAGGAGCAAGAGTTCAAAGCTAGCCTCAGCAAAAGCAAGACGCTAAGCAACTCAGTGAGACCCTGTCTCAAAATAAAATATGACATAGGGCTGGGATGTGGCTCAGTGGTCAAGTGCCCCGAGTTCAATCCCTGGTACACGCACCGCCCCAAAAAAGATCAATGATCTGTATTTTTAAGAAGTTCCCAGGTGGTCCTGATGCATGCCAGGTTTGGAAGGCAGGCAGAATGGTACACAGAGCAAAGCAATACAGGTGAAATAGCCTTTTGAGGGCAAGGCCAAGTCCAAGGGACCTTGTTCCAGGATCAATCCACACATCTGCAAAGCCCCCAAAGCACCTGGCCATAGACAGGCATCCCCCCACCCCAGCACAGGGGTTACACCCAAGGGTGTTCAAGCACTGAACTAAATCCCCAGTCCTTTACTCTATTTATTTATTTATTTTTTGAACATAAGGTCTCCCAAGCTGCTAAGGCTGGCTCCAAACTTGTGATCTTCTTCCTCAGTCCCCCAAATTGCTAGGATCACAGGTGTGCGCCCACCAGGCTTAGTGCTTAATAAGGAGATTCTCTGAGGGCCTCCAGGCCCCTCACCACTTCAGCCTCTCTAAAGAACTGGTCAGAAGTCGAATGAATCCCACTCGTTTCTTCTTTTCACACCCTGGAAACGATGCACTGATGTTTTGAGAATCGCTGCACATGAGGCCTGCATCAGGGATGCACAGTGGAAGAGAAGAGGAAACGAAAACCTGCCCACAACGCGCAGCACAGTCTGTCCCTCAGCATGGAGAGGAACGCTGTGGAAATCATGTCTCCACAGTCCTTCATGTTTCTGTCCGTTTTCCTGCCAGAGAAGAGCGTTTCTATTCTGCTGAACATCAGTGCAGAAAGCAGGGTCCCTGCTTGTTCCCTTGGTCAGTCTTTCAACCACCCGTCAGGGCTGAGATGGCTCCTGCAGTCCGGTGAGCGAGGACCAGCCCTGGCTAGGATGCGGGGCCCTTAGTCCCGCGACCGACCCCACGCCTGGCTTTCACAACCTCCCTCTGTCCTCACCTTGGACAAAATAGATGACGAATGCATTACAAGTTCTTTCTGGATGAATCATCAACTGAAAATACGGTCAAACCAGACTCCATGTAAACTTATCTATAACTTTCCTTTCTCCAAAACCTGTCACAAAACAGAACCAACCATCAGGGCGAGATTAAGTAGGAACCCTGGCGGTCTCGTGGTGCCCCCTCTCAACCAGTTACTCTGATTCTCTGAAATAACAGAATCCATCCATCCTTGTTCCTTGAGCAAAGGCGAGTTCAGTTGAGGGATGGAGACGGTCAGTTGCATAGCGGATCCCTTTACACCCAGAAGGGGCAGAGTCCCACACTGCCTGGGACAGGACTGTCCTGTTTCTGGGAGCAGCGTGGGCCTGGACATTCAGAGGGAGAGTGGGAACAGCCATTCATTTTGCCCTCTTCGTTTCCCTGGCGTGTGGAGCATGCTCTGCAGGGATGATGGAAGGGAAGAGTGAAAGGCATTGGTGTTGGTTATGGGAGTCTTCTTCCTTAATCGCAGTGTTCATCAGACTTAGGGAGGGGGCAGGACGGAAATACCTCCCTCCACACACACACCCAAGACACGGTGCAAAGGGCCTCGGCAGTCTGGGTGGCAGAAGGGAGGAAACCCAGCAGGCACTGACCAGCCAGAGCAGTCATCTGCAGCTGGAGAGGGGACAGGGCAGGACCCTCAGGCAAAAACAGGGCCTACTGAAAAGCCTGCCAGAAGGGCAGGAAAATGGAAGGAAACATGCCCTTCAGGTACGCAGCTCTGAGCCCCACTGAAGAGAAGGCCCCGCTCTCACATGGTTTGAAACTGGAACAACAGAGCCCACGCCCGGGACAGCCACAGTAGACTACGTTTACTCCACCTCCCATGCCAACGGCCTGTCAAGGAAGAGCAGCCCTGTCTGGGCAGGAGCACTGTGGTCAAGTGCCCTGAGTTCAATCTTCTCCTGGGTCTACTGGTCTTCTGCATATGAGGTCTGGCAGCAATCACAGATTACAAGGCACTGAAAGCTAAAAGGAAACGTGGCCCATTATCAAGAGAGGACGGTCAATAAAACTGTTAAATGGAATTACAGGAGGCCATTGCTTTGGACTAAGCTTCTGGATAGAACACGCTGAAAACCGGCATGGAGTCTCTCATGACAAGGTCCCACATCGTCAAGATGGACATGACTGTGTACCCGACCTTCTGAGAAATCTGACTGGAACAGCCAAGTCTCCAGACAGGCTGATTTCCAGTGGCACAATCGTGGAGCTCCATAAAGTCTCGGAAGCTAAGCACTCGGCTGCTTCCTACTGTCCTGCGTCCACATCCCACCTGACAAGCAAGGTGACCTTTGCCAGGACCAATCTGCTCTTTGTTCTTTTGTTTCTGCTTCCTTCAGCCTTCCTCTCTCTACAAAATCAACATTTTCTGCTCAGCTCACCAGAACATTCTTCTGGCTTTACAGAATGAAGTGTTGCCCAATTCTAGAACTGAGAACGAGACCAGTTAGGATCTTTAAACTAAATTGCTGTCATTCTGTTGCTTTCACAGAACTGAACCAGACACGACCAAGGTGAGAAGTGCCATGGTCTTCTGAGTAACTCTGATAAATGTGGGGAGAGGATCTGCAGAGAAAGGTGGGCAGAGGTCAGGACTGCCCAGTGTAAAAAGACGGGGCATTTCAACAGAGAAACCCAGACTGTAAAAATGCCAAACAGAAGAATAATCTGGAGCTGAAGTAGAGGATTTCCCATAGAGCCCACTGGGCTGTCTCCATTGCACAGATTAGAAGACGGAGGCTGCAGCTACCACCAGGATGGGAACCCTAACCCTAGGGGACAGAACCACCATCAGTGCTCTCACCCCCTCGCTTCCCGAGATACCCAGGTATCAAGATGCAAAATATTAAAATCTCCAGCTGGGTGTCGTGGCACACAGTGGCTCAGGAGGCTGAGGCAGGAGGATCAAGAGTTCAATGCCAGCCTCAGCAAAAATGAGCAACTCAGTGAGACCCTCAGTGTGGCTCAGTGGTTAAGCACCCCTGGCTTCAATCCCTGGGACAAAAAATAATAACTATATATGTATGTATATTATATATATTAAAAATTATATATACATTTTTAAAAAATTATATATATAATATATATATTATTATAATAATAATATCAAAGTCTCCAGAACTGCACATTCTATCCCATGGTTTTTCTGTCTACCAGTCAAATTCAGTTCACAACCTTTTTCGGCATGGCCTCTGACCCAAGAACAGTCTTTAGTTTTGTAGTGTTATAAAAACAACTACAAAGAATATGTGGCAGAGGCCATTATGTGGTCTGAAAAACCTAAAATGTTTACTATCTGGCTCTTTACAGGAAAAAAAAAAAATCAACCTCTGATCTAACTGAGAGACCCAGTTCAGCAGACTGGGGGGCGGGGTAGTGGGAGTAAGACTTAGGGAGGCAAAGGAAGAGACGCCATTATTTCTTCCCCACTCTATGCCTTTTACCAGCCATCTGGGGGCTGACAACACAGGTCTCCACAGGAATTCAAGATCTCCAGCTGCAGCTCAAATTGGAAGAGACGTAAGGACAAGGCCACCAGAGTTCTCAGGTCCCTAAAACAAACGACCATGTCAATCGCTCCTCCAAGACATCAGCTAAATGGCAGAGTCCACCTCAGGACCTGGCGGGAGCCAGAGTTGCCAAAGCCCATTCTCTTCCCTGTTCCAAGCAGGTCAAACCTACAGTCTGTAAGAGTCTGAGCAGAAGTCAAATAAACCTCTCTCTAGTCAACTCCCAGATTTCATTATGAATGAAACGCTTTTGCTTTGACTTGTATTTTTGAAGAGTCAGACCTCTGAATTGCTACCCATCCAAGAGAAGGCTGTTACAGATGCCTGCCTCCAACCAGCAGCAGTGGGGGCCCGCACGGACCTTGAGGAAGGATAAAGGGCTGCTGGACAGTGGGGCTTGGAGGCTGCAGGAACCACCCCACCCCTAAGATCTGCCATCTAACGACCATTCACTGTCTAAAATTTGCTAAGCACTGCAGAGAAGACCCAAGTGGCCACGCCAGAGATCTTATTCTCAAGAGAATTTGTCATCTGACAAACTCGACTACAAAAATGTAGGAAGCGGGTATTAGAAAGAAAGGTCACAGCTCTGGTAACATCTTCCTTCTCAGAATTTTAGAAAATTGCACCTCAAACACTTTGAATCCCACATTTTCTTAACATCATGATCTCCAGGTCCATATCAGTAGGGCGCCGCTTCTTGGCATGTCTGAGCCACGAAGGGAACCTGAACAGTGACCGGAAGCTGCTGCCCGCTGGGCAGGACACGTGCTCTGTGCTGGGTATGCTCACTGGAGAATGATCATCCAGGGATGGGCTCTCTTACTCATTCCCGTCCCGAAGCAGAAGGATGTGGCTCCAGCTTCTTCATTTACCATGAAGACTTCTCCTAGTGCTGGATGTTCAAACACAAAGAGCTCACTACGCCGACCCCTGCCGCCCCCATGCCCACACTCCCTCATCTCTTGAAGAATAAGGAAACCCCTCCCAGAGCTCCCAGTCCACCTTCCAGAACCTTCATTCCAAGCCCACGCCTACACTGACCTCTCCGGTGCCCTGCATGAGACCCCGCCATTCCCCTCCACCTCCGGTCAAACGCCCTGTCCTCTTCCCAACACCTGGCCTTTGCACCCAGGTGTCCCTGTCTCCCCTTCTTCACCTGGCAGCTTCGCTCCTTCTTCAACTCCAGCTCACGTGCCACCTCCTTTCAGAAGAGCCAGGAGGCCTGCCTGTCCTGCTCCAGCATCTTCCTGGCCCTCTGGCACCTCAGCTCCAGCCACATATTGCCACTCCTGAGAATGTTTAACTCTCCCAGTAAACACATCTGCTCAAGGACAGGAGCTACGTCTTATTTATTTCCACTTATTAGGGAACTAAGCCAGTGCCTAACATATAACTGGCACACAGAGAATATATATGTAATAATAAAGGGACTGCTCACCAAGAAGGAAAAGGAATGAAGGCTTTTGCTTTCTGTCAGGCACACCGCAATCTTATATACCTAATACTACGTGTCAGGCAAGGTCGTAAATCGCCTGCCCTGAAGGAAAGCCTCTGCCAGGCCTTCATCACTGTACCCACTGCACTGCCGAAGCCCCGCCCGCCAGAAGACTCCGCTCAGCAAACTGCTTTGTTCTTTCTTGTTTCTACCCTGAATGTTTGATTTGGATTCCAAATCTCCACCACCTTTCAGAGGGAAGCACAACTCACAGAGGCCCCACTGATGCCCATGGCCTTTGCCAAGAGCAGAACTGGGGCTGGACCAGTCCGAAAGGAACAGGAAACAGGCACGCACGCGCACAACAGTTAATTACTGCTGCGCTGGACGGGAAATGCTAACACTTATGTCATCAGAAGGTTAAAAAAATTATTACCTTTCCTTATCATTAGTTTTATGAACTTTTCCCAATAATGAGTCAAATCATTCACTCACGCAGAAGAGGATTACAAAATCAATATTGTGAAAGTCATCGGCAAACAGAGAGGCTCCAGGAGCACATTACATGTCAAATGGCACTCAGTGCAATCAAAAGGAAATCCTCCAGAGGAGGCTCAGGTTCAAGAGCTCGGGGACCCGAGTCAGAGAAGGCACTGAGGAGGGGTGGGCAGTCAGCCCCTCCTGCCGGCAGCCACGCCAGGGCGCCTGTGGGTCCAAGGCACCCTGGTGCTGGAAGGATGTGCTATGATCCAGACTTCCAGATCGCGAGGCCCTGTGGCGCCCCTCGCAGCAGGCTGCCAACTAACTAGCTCCTGCAATCCTTGCATGTGGGAGACTCAGACCAGGAAAGGAAGATCCCTGCTTTGCTCAGGTTCCTCTCTCCATCCCTCTCCTCTTATTTAAACACTCTTAAGTACAGTTTTGGAATTATCTCCACTAAAAGCACTTGCCAACCATACCAATCCAACGGGAGCTGCTTCCTTTCGAAGTGATGGCAGCAGCATCCGCCCAGCATTTTAGTTGGCTGCCTTGTGTCTCTGTCAACTTACAGAACAGAACCTGGCTTCCCACCTCCTTTGTTGCTCCAGGACCAAATGTGAGCACATGCCTCCAGAATCATCAACTACAGCGCCTCCTGTGGGAGACGCGGCTGCCATAGCACCGAGCACTAGAAACCAACTCCAGCTAACTTGAGCCAAGGAGAGTGGACTGGCAGTCATCAGAGGATGATATTGTCCTCAAGAAGGCAGAAGACCAAACAGAAACCCAGGGTGCCCCGGAGGTACAGGAGACAGCAAAAGACACAACCTTGCAGCCTGCAGGGGCCGTACTGCAGTGGAGAACTCCCACCCTGGCCTCACACCCCTCCTCTGCACTCATTTGAAACTGAGAGTCCCTGTGGAGGTTGTTACCCTGGCTAAGCTTGGGACCTGTGTCCCACTAGCCTCCAGAGGAAGCTGGGCACTGTAATTTAAACCCCACGGAGGCTACACGCAAGAGAAACAGGAAAGCCACCAAAAGGAAATCAGAACCTCAACTGTAAGGAGAAATGGATGAGCAACAATCAAAACTAGGAATATGCCAGGTGTGGTGGCGCACGCCTGTAATCCCAGCACTTGGGAGGCTGAGGCAGGAGGATCACAAGTTGGAGGCCAGCCTCAGCAACTCAGGGAGGCCCTAAGCAACTTAGTGAGACCCTGTCTCCAAACAAACAATAAAAAGGGCTGGGGATGTGGCTCAGTGTACTTCAATCCCCAGTCCAAAAATAAAAAACAAACAAAAAAACTGGGAATGCCCACAAAGTAGTTAAATATTTTCAAATGAAAGGAAGTAGCTCTTGTTCAATGAAGGGCAGCATCCATCCAGAGATCACCACCGGGCAGGGGGATTAAGGAAGGATGTACTTTATTGTGAAGTCACCCTTCATTAAAAACAAAGGTCTACACAGCTGTACCAAGGGCACAGGCTTCTTCCTGCCTTAAAGTAAAAGAAAAGCTCCCACCCCACCCCCACCCTGGGACAGTCCCGAGGAGGAGGAGCCCAGCCTCTCCAGCAGGTGGAAGAAAGGCAAGCTGTGAATTCCCTTGCACTGTAATTAACACATTCCAGGTGAGAATGAAGAGGGAGCCTCCTACTGTGGGCTGCGACTTTCTGTCCCTAGATGACTGTCCCAGAGGACATCTCCTGCTTGAGCCAAACTGACCCAGCCTCCATCTCCAGGACAAGAGTTCTCTGTCCCTGGCTGTCAGGTGCCTGAGGAGGGATGGCAACCTGCCTGCCCTTCAAACGCTGACCACAAGAACCTCCAAAACCCTGTTAGGGCCTCGGTTTCTCATCACAACTGACCCCTCCTTCTGAGGATGCTATGGGCTCTAAAAAAAAGAAGTCAGAGTGGACGGCTCCCATCCTAACAGACTTTTGGGAATCTTCTGCTTCAGAATTACCGAGGGCTGTTCTGTGGGTCTGTTCCTCCAGGTGTCCAAGGTCTTCTCCTCTGGCTTTAAACCTGGCTCTTCTCTCCGGGGCCCCTCACCAGATGCCTGCCAGGCCGAGTGGGCTGCCTGGCTCTCAGGCTGAGTGAGGTCAGATGCCATGTCCATAAGCAGCTTATGCCGCCCCCTCTCCAATCCCAAGTCACACCACATTTCCTGCCATTGAAAATTTACTATAACCAGTTTGGCCTTTTCCAAAGTTTCTGACTTAAATTTGTCTTCTCCACTAGACTGAAATGTTGTGAGGGCCAGGAACCTGAACCCAGAGGGCCAGTTAAACCAGCATGTCTGCTGTGCCGACTGCATGCTCTGGACACCTGTGTAACCATTCAATTAGAGAGCACAGGCTGGCACCCAGCCAGCATGGCGGCTTCCCCTCCCAGAGCAGTGATCTCACCTCACCCTCTACTCTCTTCTGCGCAGCATACTGGGCTACCCAGCTAGCGCAGGGCAAGGCTGCTCCCAGTCTCAAAGCCAAGGCCGCTGAAGCAGATGCAACTGAGATCCTGCCAGCAGCCATTCCTCCTCTGTCAATCCTAATTCCGTCTGGATGTCCACTCTCTTTCCAATGTGACACTGCGGTCAGCGGAGCCCTTCCCAGTCCCTCTGTCAAGGACTGGCTTAGCCATGGCACCCAGAGGGGTGCAGGAGGAATTCTGCTGGAGGGCTCTGGGTGAGTTGTCCTTGCTGACAGAAATGCTTGGGCTGGCATGACCTTTCTTCTGCCAAGTGTCCGTCAGCCTGTGACCACAGGCAGTAGCAGCCCCCATTAACCCTGAGACAGTCAGACCGAGTATGGCCTGGCCCTCAGGGGACAGATGGCACAGTGGAAGGAGGAGTGGCACTGGGTCCCTGACGATGCCCGTGAGTCACTATCCGGTCACCCCTGCATACTCTGGCAGAAAGCATCCTGAGAGCCTCTGATGGATCCGCTGTATCAGTAACAATAACAGCAGTAAGCAGCACACTTTACCCTTTGCCAGGCATGTGCTAACCCCAGACAGATTCTGTCCTCTGGGCAACCCTATGTGAGAACATCATCCTCCATGACCAAGGTTCAGACGATGAGCCAAGTCCCTGAGCAGGGAGCTAAGATCTGCACCGGGCTCCCTAACTCTGAAGGGGACCTCTCCACGTGGTCTACTGTGTGGCCGCAGGACCCCGTCCTCTCTCCCCACGCCCTCCTGCACACAGCACAGCAGCTTACACCTGAGACGTTTCAGAGATGAAAGCCACTGTCAAATGATCCAGTCCTTCATGTGGAGACCGAGGCCCACAGAGAACGAAAGCATGCCAAAGTCGGCAAAGCCATCAGTGACAGGCAGGGCCAGGAGAACCCGAGCTCCTGATTCCCCAGAGCCACCCTTTGTACTGAGCATATGTGGCGACAACAGGAGCCACCACAACCTTGGCGTCCCAGAGTGCGGCAGAGCATGAAGGGCCACTTGGGCAGACCTGCACTCACCAGCTGGGCCGACTTCTGCTTCTCAGGGTCAGTGCTGGCCTCCTCCCGGGGCTGGGACGCCTTCAAGTGCTTGGCGGCTGCCTCTCTCTCCCTCTTCACCACCTGGAACAGCTCATCCTGGATGGAGGCCTGCTCCTGTTTGAACCTAGGCCAGAGGAGAGACGGCAAAGCAGATGCAGGAGGCCTGACTGGCACAGCACAGAAGAATGGCTTCGTGTTCACCTGGTGAGCAGGACTGGGATTTGTGAGCCAATGGAACCAACATCAACCACCGGCCAGCTGGGAAAGGAGAGCGCTGTGGAACGGCACGCCTGTCATCTCAGTGACAGCTCCCAAGGCCAGGGAAGACCGATGCTCACTCAGCCAGGACAACACAGATAAGCAGCAGGAGAGCGGGCCAGCAGCTGAGGGGAAAGCAGTCACATGCCTGGTCGGGGTCTCAGGGCACAGACTCAACCCCAGAAGCCGCTGCTGGGACGTGGCAGTCCTTTGTTTTCAACATGCAACCCTTCACCCTGAATACACTCTGCCCTCTGACCCACCTCTGGCATTCTGCCTAGTAAGATAATCCTACACAGAGGGAGAAAGTAGCAGTACTGGGATGCTCTCAGAAGTGTTATTCATTATACTGAAAAAAATGGGAGCAATCTAAATGTCCAAGAATCAAGCCAAGTTAGAGTAAATCCATACAATGGCATGTTACAAAACCAAAGGAAAATGTAACCTTTGATTCATCGATAAGTCGAATCTAAAAGTTGAGAATCGAAAAATATGTTTAGCAATTAAAATGGCTATAAAGTAGGTGTAATTAATAGAAAATAATTGCAATAATAAATGAAAATGAAAAGATTACATATGACTTCAGGAAATAATCCTAAACTAACGAAAGGAAGGTATGTGGAAGAGACACCAAAATATTAATAGTGGTTATACTGAGATAATGAGTCTATGGGGGATTTTTTTCATTTTATGTATATTCTAAATCCTTCATTAGCATATATTACTTTAACATTTTTAAAATGTTTAAAAGTACCAAAGGGGGTGAGTTCAGGTTATTTATTTTTAGAGGGGCTCTCGGGATTAGGGAGGATGAACTCTTAGAGTGTGGGGCTGTAACCCAGCACTGTGGGACGCACCTGGCACGGCCTACTGGTGGGGGCAACACCCCCACCCAGGCTGACACTGAAGAAGCCAGCCAGTAACAACCACAGTCAGCGGTCACTTAGAAACCTGTGTGCCGGGAACTGTGCTATGAGCTTCGTATGCACAAGGCTCATTTAACCACGACAATGCCGCAGCTGAGGACAGGACGTGCTCTCAGGCCTTCTCAGAGGCAGTGATTTTCCCAGGTGACAACTAGTGGGTCACAGAATCAGGACGCCAGCCTGCACTCCAGGGACCTCTGTGCTTTACCCACTTTCCCACCAGTCCTCAGGGGAGAGAAAGCAGTCCCTGTCTCAGAGCTGAGGCGAGCTCTCAGGAATGTGGCCCCCGCAGATGGGAAGTGGTCAGTCACTCCACCAGGTGGAAAGGGCGGCCTTCGCTTTCTCCCCACACACGCTGGTGGGTGCTCACAGGAGCAGCCACTTGACTGCTCAGTCCTGGCTTTTAAAAGTGCATTTTAAGAATTCATTTTTAAAAGAAAGCAACTTCCCCCATGCTCCTTGTGGTGTTTCTTCCTCTTTAAACTAGGATCACTGTCACCTACATCAGAGGATTGTCCTTCAACACGAATGTCATGGAATATGTGAGACCAAACTTGCAGGGCTTCAGGCAAGGGGAGGGCCATCAGGTGAGAATCAGGTGTTCGGGGAGCTCAGCACTGATCTGAGTGGACACTTGGGCTCACCTCTTGAGATCCTCCTTCACCCCTGAGGGCTGCTGGCCATCACTGGCCTGGAACCTGGGCAGTTTGGATTCTGCAAAGGAAAGAGAAGAAAAGGCCACCCAGGATCACTGAAGGCTGTGGTCATCCGAGAACGGGGCCCAGCAACACCCCCCTGTGGTGACTGTGCACCCCTGGAAGAGACCCAGCGGGCAGATGGACCTGTCCCCACAGAGAAGCACGCCCCACGGATGCCCCACGAGCTCCTGTGGCGGAGGAGGCACACGTCCCTGATTCCATCACTCTGCAAAGCCAGACGGCCCAGAGGCTCTCCTCCCCACCAAGGGGTCTCTGCAGTGGGCTGCAGACGGCGCTGGGCTGGCGGCAGGCAGCGCCACTCAAGTGCAGCGTTCCAAATCCACTCCACTCCCTTGACAATTATCTGGAATCTAGGTCATCTCCAGACAAAGGCAGATGTGGCTGAGGGAAGCCACTGCTCTGCCTCCCAGGAGGGCCAGCCTCTGGGGACTAGGCTTTGACATGAGGCCAGGAGGGGCAGGAGCTCCTTCAGTTCTGTTTCCTTTGGTACCTGCCATCGCTGGAATGTTCGCCCCCTCCAAAATTCGCATTGAGATTTAACTGCTGTTTGAGCAGCGTTATGGCTTAGCTATGGGATGTCCCCTGAGGAGCTCCCGGGGCAGCGCGGGAATGTTCAGAGGTGAAATGACTAGGCTACGAGCGCTGTGGCTTGATCAGTGTGCCAATCCACCTAACTGGAACAGAGTCGGGGTGGTAACTGCAGGGCGCAGGGCGTGGTGGGAAGAAGTGGGGCCCCGGGTGCTATTTGTCGCTGGCTCCTTGCTCTCTCTGCTTCCTGGAAGAGACAAAATAAACTCCTTCTCTAAGTTACTCTTGTCAGGCATTTTGGTCACAGTGATGAAAAAGCTGACGAACACAAACGTTCCTAAGAGGTGGAGCCTCTGGAATAATCAGGATTAGATGAGGTCGTGACGGGGGACCATGATGGCGTCAGGGGCTCATGAGAAGAGGGAGACGACCAGGGCCAGCACCCCTGCTCTGTCTCAACCCACACATCGCCTCAGGATGACAAAAGCCCCACCAGCAAGAAGACCTCACCAAATGCAGCCCGCCAACCTTAGACTTCCCAGCCTCCAGCACCGTAAGAAGTATTTTTCTTTATGAATCACCTAGTCTACGGCATTCAGTTATAACAACAGAAAACAGACTAAAACAATACCCCGGGGCTGGGGAGATAGCTCAGTTGGTAGAGTGCTTGCCTTGCAAGCACAAGGCCTGGGTTCAATCCCCAGCACCACCCAAAAAAATAAAAAATAAAAAAAAAAAAACAATACCCCCGTCTGCAGATTTCTAATCCTGTGAGGCAAACGCCCCATAGTAAACCTAATTATACTTGAACCTGCATCACTTGTAGTCATGTTGGACTCTAAGTTATTACAGTAGGTCTCCCCTTTTTTTTTTTTTTTTTTGGAACCAGGGATTGAACTCAGGGACACTTGGCCACTGAGCCACATCCCCAGCCCTATTTTGTATTTTATTTAGAGACAGGGTCCCACTGAGTTGCTTAGGGCCTCATTAAGTTGCTGAGGCTGGCTTTGAACTCATGATCCTCCTGCCTCAACCTCCCAAATCGCTTGAATTACAGGCGTGCGCCACCACACCTGGCTGGGTCTCCCTTTTGATCATTCCGTACTTGAGGAATTTTTTTGTTTGCTTGTTCTGGGGATTGAACCCAGGGGGGCTTAACCACTGAGCCACAGCCACAGCCCTTTTTATTTTTTATTTTGACCCAGGGTCTCGCCAAGTTGCTTCGGCAGGCCTTGAATTCATGATCTTCCTGACTCAGCCTCCTGGGCTGCTGGGAGTACATGGGAATTTTTGAGCCAATCCAATTCCCGCTCTCTACTGCAGGTTTCTTACTTCTCCCCTGCCCTTAAGTCTTCATCCTTTCAAAACTCTGTCAGCCAAAGCTTCCTGTGGCCTCCTCTGATGCTCTATAACTCAATCTAGGTTAATAATGCAGTAGCAGCTAGAACTGCACAAGGTGCTACAGAAGAACCAGGCAACATAAGGGAATATGTGAGGACCTGACTCCACACCTAGACCTGTCCAGGAGGCACTTTCAGGGAGGCATTTTTTGGGGGGGGGGGGCAGTACCAGGGACTGAACTCAGGGGCACTCAGCCACTGAGCCACATCCCCGGCCCTACTGTGTATTTTATTCAGAGACAGGGTCTCACTGAGTTGCTTAGGGCCTCACTTTTGCAGAGGCTGGCCTCCACTTGTGATCCTCCTGCCTCAGCCTCCCGAGCTGCTGGGATGACAGGCGTGCACCATTGCACCCAACTCAGGGAGACACTTCTAAAAGGTGCCCGTGACTTACACTTTCTTCATGAAAACAGCATGGCACACAGCTCCAGCCTAAAAAGGGTCCTAAGCGGCACTGTACATGCTGCTTAGGGACATGCCAGGTTCTCCAGTGAGACTCAAAATACGACTTTGCTGGGTCTTCCTCATTCTTATTTATATAAACAGCTTCACTGAGTTATAAATTATTTTTGCTTTTGATATAATTTTCCTTTTTTAATACTACAAAAACAATACACCTACCCATTGCAGAGAATGGGGCACTAATCCACGCTGCTTCCGTGCCTGTAGGAGCCTGCCAATTTCCTGTTCCCTTGGTAACGTGCATTATTTAATATTTGTTTCTTCAATTATTAGTGAAGTCGAGTCTTGCCATATATACAGCCGACCATTTGTGCGCATTTTCTATTGAGCTGTCTTTTAAAAAAGTCTTTGCGAACTCTTTATATATTACTAGAGCTTTGTTGTGTTAGTCAGCTTTTCATAACTGACAAGAATGCCTGATAAGAACATCGTGGAGGAGGAAGTTCATTTTGGCTCACAGAGGTGAGTCCACGGTGGGCTGAGGCCCAAGGTGAGGAGGAGTATCATGGCTGAGGGGCCGAGTGGAGGGAGCTCTAAGATGCGGGAGGACGCACCCTTCCAGGGCACAGCCCAGTGACACCCCACCTCCTACAGTTACCACCCAGCCCTCCAAACTAGGAAGGGCTGATCAGGGGACAGTTCTCACCAACCAATCATTCGCTTCTGAACATTCCGGCACTAACACAGCTTTTAGGGACACCTCATAACCAATCGTGACAACCTCATACCTGAACCATAACATTTGTCACATACTACTGTCCCCTAGTTTTTCATTTGCTCCTCAGGTCCCCCCCAACCCCGAAAATTGCCTCTAACTTCTTATAGTCAATTTTCTACCTCTCTTTTTAAGGTTTCTTCATTTGATGTGGTATTTAGAAAAATCTCTCTTATTATACTTTTATGGTTTTACCTCTTATACTTAAATCTTTTATGTCTGCTAACATTATTTGAGGGTATGGCATGAGGTAAGAATTTAAATTTCTTTTTTAAACTTGTTCTATCACTTAAATAAGGCAAAAAACTGATTTTAAAAGTAAAAGATATCGTTCTGGGTGTGGTGGCACACTCCTATAATCCCAGCAACTAGGGAGGCTAAAGCAAGAGGATCGAGATTCAAGACCAGCCTCAGCAACTTAGCCAAGACCCTGTCTCAAAAAAAAAAAAAAAAAAGAACTGGGAATGCAGCTCAGTGGTGAAGCACTCCTTGGTTCAACCTCTGGTACCAAAAAATGAATCTCAAAACAAATGCTTGTCAGGTAGGAGTTCAGGGACACCAAGATGGCAGAGGCAGGGTCTAAGGAGGATGTTGGAGGACAGGACAGGAAGACAAGTCATGTCCCTGTTTACCGTAAGTCCCATTACCATGACAACTGCCTCCACTAAGGACTTATCACCATGACAACTCCTGCCACAGGCTGGGTATTTTAAAATGACCAATTGGGATCAAGTGGGCAGTATTCTAATTAGGTTTTCTAAAGTAACCAATGGGAGGAAAATATTCTAATCAGGCATCATAAAGTAACCAATGGGAGCACACGGGGGAAGGTCTTCACTCAGGTCTAAAGGGAAGAGAAGGCGCCCCATTCAGCGTGTAAGGCACTGATTTCCAGCCGTGGGGCCTCGGCCTCCCTTGCTTGGCCTCATGGAGTGCTACCTTCACCTTCACCTTCAATAAATCCATGCTTCGCCTGGTACTTTGTGCGTCTGTAGTTGGGACACCAAGGACCTGATGATATCACACCCATCACTTCGACAGCAAAACACGCTGTTATTACAAGAGCCAATGACAAACCACTATTCTTCCTTCTAAACTGCTAAAACTTAACAAAACTGAAGTAAATGCTTTTATCTTTCAGAGCTGAAACTGACACGTGATAGACTTTGGCAGTTTTTGCTTCTTCATTACCCTCTCCTTCTCACCAGTTAGCCTGGCTTATTACAGCACCTGGGGTCAAGTTAGAGTCCTCTCCCACCCCTCTCCTCCATGAGCTGGGGATTCCGTGTGCAGGAGTCTTTTTGGTAAAGGATGACGGTGTCCTGTGGGGTTTCTGAGAGTCCCACTGGCCTTTTCAAAAAGACCTTAGGGAGGGTCCCAATCCCGGCACTGCCTGGCTCTAATGAGTTCAGGAAAGCCAGGGCCAGATACACAGGGCAGCTGCTGGAACACCTGGCTGTGCTTCCTGGCTTTGAGGTGCAGCTGGAGCTCTGATCCCTGAGTGCCTACAGCCTGGCCCCCAAACAACACCGCGGCATCTCCCCTCTTTCTACTTTGAATTCCAAATGCAACAAACTACTTCTCTTTTTTGTTTTGTTTGTTTGCTTTTTTTGTACCAAGGATTGAACCCAGGGGTGCTTAACCACTGAGCCACATCCCAGGCCTTTTTATTTTGAGACAGGGTCTCACTAGTTGCTGAGGCTGGTGTCAACCTTGTGATCCTCCTGCTTCAGCCTCCCGAGTGCTGGGATTACAGGTGTGTGCCACTGTGCCTGGTCTAGGACCCCTCTTAGAAGCCTAAGGGTGAGCCATCCCAGGGGCGGGGACAGGATTCCTGAACTTTAGGTTATAAAGTCCTGAGCAACTGAGGCTGGCACCCACGTCACTAAAATCTCTCTTTTGGTCTAACTCTAATAAATCCGCATCATCTTTGATGAGAGGTTAGAGTTGCTGAGGTTGAGAGGTGCTTCTGCTTCTTTTAAGGACCCTGAAAAGCACCATCTTCCCTGTCCTTTTAACTTATTTTTTACACACAAAGAAACTGAAAAGGGGGGAGAAGCGTCCTGGCCCAGACCACACGGGCTGACTCCACGGTGCAGCCCCCAGGGCCCCAGGAGGGTCCGCCCTGCACGGAAAGCCACACTCCAGGAGCACAGCAAGCAGAGTGGAGTCACTACGTCACCCAGAAGCAAGCGTGAGCCTTGGGGGCGTCCTTCCCCCCACCCTCTGCGGCTCTGCTGCGACCCACTGTACCTTTCTGAGGGGCTCTGGCGCTGTCCTCTGCAGGGCTACACGTGCAAGGTGGAGGCTGCTGCCCTTCTGGGGGCTGGCAGGGATCCTTCATGCGGTTCACCACATTCTCAGACAGCTAGGGGGTTGGGGAACAGGAGAGAGAGACAGGGAAAACGGCATCACAGAAACGTCTGGGAATGAAGGCTCCCCTTTACTCATGCCTCAAATCTACTGAACACACGGTTCCCTCAAGACCCTCTCCAATGACATAACTCCTCAGAAACCTCTCCTGGTGGCCCACTGCCCACCAGACCCACGCCACGCCTGTCTGGAATGCCAAGCACCGCAGCGTGTCCCTCATGGCTGTCGCTTCCTCCTCCCACACTCTGCAGCTCCCGTCTGTCCTTCCCTCCTCTGACTTCACATCTGCTGTCCCTCTGAGCCACGGCCAGCCCCCTGCCTCCCACACCTGTTCGTCTCCACCTGTCCAGACTGCACCTTCCTTTAGGGGCAGCTCAGCGTCCCCTCCTCCAGGGGACCATCACTTCCTCCCTTGGGGAGCTGGCGCGGCGGCCTGCCTATGCTGGTGGTCTGTAAATACCGGGAGGGCTCGGGCTGCGTCTCATTCATCCCTGCGCAGCCTCCGGGCCACACGCAGACAATCCAAACACTTCCTGACTCATTTCACCTGCGTTCCCCTAATGAAGACCAGATAACCAAAGTGTTCATTCATTTTCGGGCAAGTGAAATAGGCATAAGGGTGTCATAAAGCAGTTTACCAAGATGAAATAGCAAGCGAGGGATAAATCCAGGATAAAAACCCTTAAGAGTTCACTTCAGTAAATATTTATTAAGTGCCTAATATGCGCAAGGCACCGTAAAGCACAGTGGAGGGGAAGACATTAAAAATGACTTCAAGACCAAAGATATGATCAGCAATTCTACTTCTAGGTATGTAGCCGGGAAAAGTCCTCCCCTGCGTACACAAAGGCATGTGCAAGGATGTTCACTGTGACATTGGGACAGAAAGAGAGAAAAGAAGGAAACCCTAAACTTCCAACGATAGAGAACCGGTTACAGAAAGCAGACCATACACATTCTAGGCAGTTTCATGGAATCATTAAAAAAGAATGAGCCGGGCAAGGTGGTGCATGCCTGTAATGCCAGCGCCTGGGAGGCTGAGGCAGGAGGATCAGCGTGAGGCCAGCCTCGGCATTTTGGTGAAGCCCTCAGCAACTCAGTGAGACCTCAAAACAAAAGGACTAGGGATTCAGTTCAATGGTAAAGCACTCGTGGGTTCAATCACCAGCCCTCCTTTCCCCCAATAAAGAGGCAAGACTTGTATACTGGTATAAAAGGATGTGTGGAGCATTTTTGCTGAATGTCTCCATTTTGTAAAAAGATATATACAACTATTAAAAGAAGTGGACAAGCATAAATCCAGCTGAATGTGAAACAGGCACATCCATACTTACAAATGCAGATGTGAATGTTCACATATGCACGCAGGCGTGTGGACGGGATCTGCTCGGAGTGGAAGCCCATGGGGCCACCGACCCCAGCATGCTTGGGCGGGGCCGGGCTGCTTAGGTGGGACTCCAACTCTCGGCCCTTTTGTGTCTTAATCCCCCCACTTATGTTTGTTTTGTAATTTTTTTACTACGAATATTTCTTTGGTAACTAAACATTATAGTGAGTCCCTCTAGTATTTGTACACCTTGGGTGTACACAAATCAAATAGCTAATTAATGATACAGAATAAGAGAAAGCTGAACATACTCAATGGAAGAGCACCTGGCACCCAGAAGAGTCCCTCTGAGTATTGAGGATGTGCGTAAATCAAACAACGAATGAATGACACAACAAGAGAAAACCAACATGCCCATCAATGGACGAGAATGTGCACCTGAACTGAACCTGTGAGTACATGGTCAGCTGGTTCCCAGCAAGAGCGCTGCCAAGGCCTGGACAGGGCCTGGACAGTTTGACCCTGGGGTTCATATGTCTGCAGTCCGGTCCTCAGTGTGGTGATGCTGCAGACCCTGCAGGGGTGCGGCCTTGGAGGAGCTCATTACGGGCCCCTCCTCTAGCTGGTGGGGTGAGTGCTGCCTCTTACGGGCTCCCACCATTGGAATGCCACCACCACTGGGTGACACAGCCAGGTGGGAACTTTCCACCTCTGAAACTGTAAGCTAAACAAACCTCTTTTCACCATGAGTGTCCATTCTCAGGCATCTCGTTACAGTAACAGAAATGAAGTAACAGAGGTGCTGAGAGAATTCCGTGGGGTGTGGGGACAACAGGGACAACTGCATACTCCCACGCCAAGGAATAAAGTTAGAACCACGCCTTACGCTGTCCACAGAAACCAACTGGAAACAGATCAGTGACCCGAACATAACAGCTGAAACGACAACCCTTACAAGAAACAGGGGTAACTCTTGATGATTTTAGCGATGAATCACAAAAATGATTCCAAAGGTAAAAAGCAACCAGTGGGGTGGGGACACAAGGATCTATCAAACTGCATCCAAGTTTAAAATTTTGCTTATCAAAAGACACAACCAAGCAACTAAAAAGACAACCCAGGATGGGAGAAAATATCTGCAGATCACATACCTGAAGAGGGATTTTATCCAGAATATACCAAAAAACTCACACAACTCATGATTAAAAAAACAAAACAAAAAAAACCGCATTTCTAAAAGTGGGTGCTGTGGTCTGGGTAAGTTTCCCCCACAGGCCACGTGCTGAAGCCTGGTCCGTGAGCCAGCACTACTGGGAGGTGACGGAACCTTGAGGTGGCACCAGCAGAAGGTCCCTGGGTCAATGGGACCCTGTCCTTCAGAGGCCCTGTGGGATCCCAGTCTCTTCCTCTCTGCTTCCTAGCTTATGACATGAACGATCTGCCCCACCACGTGACACCCTTGCCATAGGAGCAAAACAAGGTCAATCATTCACAGAACAGAACGTCCAGTACTGTGAGCCAGAATGAACTTTTCCTCTTCATAAGTTTGTTATCTCAAGTATTTCACTAGAGCCACATGAAGCTACTAAACACTGGGCACAGCACCTGAAGAGAACTTCCGAAAGCAGCTCCACATCACCTGCCATCGGAAAAATGTAAAATCAAACCACGATAAGAAGTCACTTCACGTCCACTAAGACAGCTGGAGTCAAACGGTCAAGGCCGGACTTGACGGCCACACCTGCAATCCCAGCAGCTCGGGAGGCTGAGGCACGAGGACCGAGAATTCAAATCCAGCCTCAGCAACTTAGTGAGGCTCTAAGCAACTCAGGGAGACCTTGTCTCTAAGTAAAGTACAAAATATCACTGTGGATGTGGCTCAGTGGTCGAGTGTCCCTGAGTTCAATCTCTGGTACCCACTCCCTGCTAAAAAAAGAGTCAAATGGTAAGTGTTGGCAAAGATGTAGCCAGATCAGAACCCTAACAGACTGCTGGTTGGAATACAGAGTAGGTCAGCCACTGTGGAAAAAAGTCTGGAAATTCGATAGATTAAACCTAGAGCTACTGTAGGATCCAGCGATTCACTTCTAGATATATACTGGAGAGAAACAAGAATTCATACACTAATATCTGCATCAGCATTATCCACGATGGCCAAGAAGGAAACAACCCGAATCTCATCAGCTAAGAGTGGATAAGGAAAATGGAGTCTATGGGTACAAGGGACGTTATTCAGTCCTGAAAACACTGACGCATGCCACCACATGGAGGAACCTTGAAAACACTGCGCTAAGTTAAAGAAGACAGACCCCAAGGCACATACGATGTGGCATGTTATATATGTCCAGACCATGTAAACCTCCAGATACAGAAGTACATAGTGGTTGCCTCAGGCTTAGGGAAATGGAGGGCTGGGAGCTGGCAGTTACAGGGTAAGGATATTTGGGGAGGTGGAAAATGTCACAAAAATCATTGTAGGAGCCAGGACAGTGCGGCACGCCTGTAATCCCAGCGGCTCGTGAGGCTGAGGCAGGAGTATCGCACATTGGAGGCCAGCCTCAGCAACCAATTAGCAAGACCCTAAGCAGCTTAGCAAGACTCTGTCCCAAAAAAACAACAAAAAAATGTGTGTGTGTGTGTATATGTATGCACATATATGTACTCTTTGCATATATGTATATACACAAACACACACACACACACACATATATATACAGAATGATTGTGGTAGTGGTTGCAAATCTGGATATAGCTCCACAGTAGAACGCTTGCCTAGCACACAGGAGGATCTGGGTTCAATCCCCAGCAATGCCAAAAAAGTAAAAATTGAATTGCATACTTTAGATGGGCGAATTATATGACATGTAAATTATATCTCAAAGCTGTTACGACCGAGACGCCACCAAAGACAAAAATGAGCAGCCCAAACAGGGTGTCACTCAAAAACGGCGAAAGGAAACAGTGTTATTCCAGGGGCTGGACCCCAGCTGGAGACACAGGCGGGAGGACACCAGCAACCTGCACTCCTCGCTCCGTCGGAAGGAGCGGGCTGTTAAAGGTGGACCTGCATCAAACTGCCAGTCGTTCCAGTGCTCATGGCAGAGGGGACCAGAGGATTGTGGGGAGACGGGAAAAGCTTTGGAGCAAAGAAAGAGCCTGAGGACTGCTTTGGCCAGTTGAATGGGCAATACAGGAGGAGCGCCATGGACCTGGGTGTGCCCTTGGTGGGGAAGTGACAAAGGCCTGGGGCAGCGGCACAAAATAAAAGGCTCTGCCTGGTGGTCGCCTTGACTCTGAGGAATGAGGGAGCAGAGAGTTAAAGACAAAGGATTTTTGATCCCAAGGTAGTGGAAGAAGTTGGGTGAGAGTGACAGAAAAAGCGGAATTAAGAACAGAGGAACTATTGTGAGAAGGTAGCACATGGGTCTGACTGTAGATATAACAGAACACCCAGATTATAAAAGGCAAGGAGACTTCAAGACTCTGCCAGCGGCTGATTCCTGAACCGCAGCAGCTGGGCACTGCCGTGAGTCGGCACCTTAGAAAGCGGAGAACAAACTCTCAAACATGGCGCGAGTCCCCAGTCACCTCCGAGGGTCAGCGTGGGTGTGGTTGGGAGTGAGGGGACAGCAAGGGCGAAGTGGAATGCTCTTCGAGGTCCGTGGGGACCTGAGTTGGGGCAAGCGGCCACAGAGACTGAATGGACACATTTGGGGGCACCCTAACAGGGTGCTGGAACAGGCTCCTCAGGGATGATTTCCGGATTCTGAAGAAATCCTGGGACCTGGTGACCCACATGATGGCAGCGTGAAACCGGCCCTGGCTGGGAATGCTTCCTCCATAGAAGAGGGTGGAGAGGCAGTGATCTTTCTTGGGGAGGGGAAGCCAGTTGTTTGAAATTTATCAGCGCCCCGCAGGGCATCGGAGTTCACACTAGGAGAACGTACGTGTGCTGGGCGCAGTGGTGCACCTGTAATCCCAGCAGCTCGGGAGGCTGAGGCAGGAGGATTGCAAGTTGGAGGCCAGCCTCAGCAAAAGCAAGGTGCTAAGCAGCTCAGTGAGACCCTGTTCCTAAATAAAATACAAAATAGGGCTGGGGATGTGGCCCAGTGGCCAAGTGCCCCTGAGTTCAATCCCTGATACCCCTCTACAAAAAGAAAAAAAAAAAGAACGCACCAGTCATTCAGTCATTTGAAGGGCTGGGGGCAGAGAGTGGGCACCCAGGTGCACAGCACTGAGCTTTGAGCGGTCCTGGAATCGATGTGGGTGTGGCTGAAGCACTGACGACATGTGAGGGCAGCATGAAAGAGGCAGTCGGAACACAAAACCCAACCCGCGCCATGGGGAAGAGCCACCAGACTGGAGAGCAGCCCTGAAACACGCAGAGGAGGCTCTGGCAGGGCAGCCCACAGGGGGACCAGAGGACGTGGCCTCACAAAGAACAAGGGCACCGTGACCGCCCCGTTTTCCCTCCTGGGTCTCTGCTTATCGAGCGCCTGCCGTGTGACGGCAACGTTCTAGAACAGCAGCAGCAGGGGAGTCCTCGCCCGCATGGAGCTAACGGGAGATGAGGTGCAGCACGCAAGTCAGCAGTTTCACGCATCCGTTTTCGTCCAACCCCAAACACCATCAGTTTCAATCACGGCCTCATTTTCTATAGCCTGACGATAGGAAAAGACACACTAAGGAAATTAGCATCCTACCTAGTATATGCCATCCCCGTTTCAGAAATGTTAAAACATATGCTTTGAAAAATCAGCAAGGATGTGACAAGTTGTTGGGAAAGAATAAATACATTATTCAAGTCCTGACAGGGTGCAGGGGAGCGCGGAAAGCCACGTGGGCAGGAGGCCACCTCCAGGAGGCGACGTTGGCATCGGGACTCCAACCCTGGGACGAGGAGCCCCAACAATATACCAAGACGCGTTGCAAATAGAGGGGAGAATACACGCAGAGTGCCAGGGAAGCCTGACTCTGGCGTGTCCCAGGGCACAACAGAAGGCCAGTGTGGCGGAAAGGGAGAGGGGACCAGATGAGCCGGCCAGAGGGGTAGGCAAAGGCAAGATGAGCCAGTCCTGGGAGACCAGGTAGGGGGTTCGAATCTGCCCCAAGGGCAAGAGGACCCTATGGTGAGGGTCTGCACAGGTGAGTCGGAGGCTCTGATCTGCTAGTCCCCGCCCAGGTGGCACCGGCGGAACCACGCTGCTTGGAGAGGGAGGGGTGAAGGAAAACATTGGCAAGACTCTTGTTGGCAGCGAGAGATTTATAATATTTTTTAATGTTGCTACAAAATACAGCAAGTAATATTTTTAATCAACAAACATACATACACACACAGTAGTCATGTGAGAATAAACACCATCTGGGCAGTGCACCCCGTACCAACGGAACCAGAATGGCGGCCTCCAGAGCCAGACGGGGTTGGTGCCTGGTGGCATAGGCCCACTGGTCACTGGGCCATCAGAGTTGGCCAGAGAGGGTCCTGTACGGCCGGCAGAGGGAGGGGCCCAATCCAGAGCATGCAGGGGAAGAGGAGACAGTCCTGCCCTCCAGCCGCAGGACCTCGACCCACCTCTCTGGCTTCTCTGCACTTTTGTCTTCTGTGAACCGTAGACCCCCTCAGGGCTGGGCAGCTGAGGAATTCGGTGCTATGCAGTCAGACCAGCCCGAGTTTGAGTCTCAGCTAAGCAGTTCACTAGCTCTGCCACCGTGGCCTGGGGTTGGGGGAGGCACTTTATCTCTAAACAGTTTCTTTATCTATAAGGTGGCAATAATGACTACAGGGCTGTTGTGACGAGTCAGTGAAGCCGTCGACAGAAACAGCTGGCACAGAGTGGGTATGAGCTATGAATGAAACTGCCAAGAGCTGAACAAATATTAGAATCCCTCCCAAGCCACCTTGGGTGTATAAATACATGAACGATGGATAATAAACAAGAATAGCGAGGACTGACCACGCACTACAAACGAAAGTCCTAGGTGTTCTCCAGGTGACTTTGTGAGCTTCAGCAAGTCTCTTCCCTTCTCACCTGTGACGAGTACAAAATTAAATTGAGCAGATTCTTTTTAAAGCACTTCTAGGTCTGACGCCCTGCGGCTCAAACCTGGACCTGCCCTCACCCTGGAGTAACAGGGAAATGCTGAGGGGAAGGGGTCTTTGCCCGTCCACACCGTGGCTGCTGGGCTGGCACCTGCCCTGGTCCCTGGGAAGGTACACAGACAAGGAAGTTCTACAGACGGCAAGAGTCAGAGGCAAGGACAGGTGAGGGAGGGGCCTGAGGGCCAACCTAAGTCACACCGACCCAAAGCGGCCTCTCCACTTCACTCTCAGCAAATGCTTCTGGACACCCAGATTCGGCTTCCTGAGGGTCACTACCACATGACCACAACCCAAACCTTGCCCTCACCCAAACACAACTTTGATCTAGAGGACAGGCCTCCCCCAGAGCTAGAGGTTTCTTAATTCGACCACACAGGAAGTCATGTGGTCAGGGGGACACGGTGCCGCTTCAACAAGCCCCAGTGAGCACTAACAATAACGGACGGAAGAACAGCGACAGGAAGGAGCTGTGCCCTGCCAACCTAACGTCACTGAGAAGAGTCAAAGTGACTGTTCGTGGTAACCCTCGACCAATGCACTCACAGTAGCCGCTGGCCAGCATTCGCTCGCAGGCACTCCAGTGCCCACCTGACAGGAGCAACTGGAAGCAGGGAAGGGCTGATCTGGCGTACCGCTGCAAGATTCAGCTCATGTCACTTGCCTGTTCTTTGGGGCCTGTGGTGGTGCAGTGTCACTTGGTGCAAGAACTCACTCCGGGGCACGAGGCCAGTAGGAGGCCAGCCCCACGGCAGAGCAGGCCGGGTGCAGGCCTGCCCCTTAACCACCGTGCTCGTCTGCTCTGAGGGCGACAGGACAGACCTGCTAAGCAGTATCCATGGGCTCCAGCAGTCCCCGGAAGCAGCTCCCACCGAACCCAAGGCCATAAAAAGCAGAGGGGTCAAGAGAGCTAAAAAGCCAAGGAAACCGCAGAGGCAAAGCAGGCCGGGCCACACAGGGAACTTCACGTACAGCTGTGGATCGTGAATGAGACCTGACGCCTCCCGCTGCAAGCCTTCTCGGTGTCCTTGCTCTGCTGGGCTCTTCAGACACAACACACAGGTGACTACTTCTGGACGGTCACTCCCAGGAGGTAAGTTCCATCCACGGCAGCGAGGATTCCACTTGTTCTGGCTGCATCTTCAGTGCCTAAGAAAGTGCCTGGCACATTGGAGATGCTCAAATATTTGCTAAATTAAATGTTTATTAAAGGCCCAGGCCCATAACGCTGCGCGCACACAACGGGTGTTGGGTGTGTCAGCTTCCCTAAAGGGAGGAGAGGGCCACCTGGCTTACTGTCTCAGAGATTTCAGTTCCTGTCACTCACCTGTTGCTCTGGGCCTGTGGTGGCATGGGACATCACGGTGGGACCGCCTGGTGTGGGAAGCCTGTCAATGCATGTCAGCTGGGGAGCTAAGAGAGCAGAGGAGAGGCCAGCGCCCCAAGGCCCTTCGAGGGCACACCCCGATGACCTAAGTCCTTCCACTCGGCCCCACCCCCAAAAGGTTCCATTAGCTCCCACGAGTGCCACAGGCTGACGACCAGACCTTCAACACATGGGCCTTCGGGGAACTCGTCCAGATCACAAGGAGAAAAAGATGCAGCCATCAACTTTATACTCAAAGCGCTTACAGTCAAATCGGACATCGCTTTCCTGTGCTCAACATGAACACACGACCAGGAAACTCCACACCGTGTCCAAGCACAAGGATGGGAGTCATACTCCACGCGGGTGATTCGTCAGAATGCACTCTGTCATGGACAGCTGAGAGAAACAAACAAATTAAAAAGTGCTTACAGTCAAATGGAGCAAATACGACAAACACAGAATACAAGCCACAAAGCCGTCAGGTAGGAGCGGCTCTGCTCCAGGGCCCCAGGAGTTTCACCACCAGAACTCCAAGTTCAACTACAGCTAGAAGGAAGACAGCCTGAAGGGATGACGCAGAGAAGCGGGGTGGGGTGTACACCATATAGCCGTCCAGAGTCGGGCCGGCAAGAGCAGGCAGGAGAGATCAGAGGGGCCCTGAGGGTCACCTGACGGAGTGAACACAGGTACATGAGGTTGGAAAGACATAAAAGGTCACTAGGGCTCCATCAGTTGAGGGCTTTCAATGAGTTTTAAGGAGGCTAGGATTTACTCTGCAGTCCACTGGGAGCCACTGATAGTTCCTGAACAGAGACCCAGTCAGGATGGGCTCTTTGCCCAGGACAGTCCCATAAAGCAAGAAGAGGGAATGAGATCATAAAGGCGCTGGGGGAAGGGTGGTCCCCACAGTAGTGCCAACCAGTAGTAGGAGGGCTGAAAAATGTCCGAGCTGCAGGACCACGGCAGGGAGAGAGCGGATATAAAAGACAATTAGGTAATGAAACCATTTAAGACCTGGCATCCGTCGGAAGGCATGGGGCAGGTGAAAAAAGCGACTTACAGAATAGTATATACAATATGATCTCATTTGTGCAATAAAAAAGGAAAGGGTACGCTTGTATATATAGGCTTGGAAAAAGTCTGAGAGGATTCATGAGGAATTGTGAACAGTTGGCATTTAAAAATAAGATGCATTTCGCAAGAAGAAAAAGTCATAAAGTAATAGACGAGAGAAGAGATGACAGCAAGGCTCCACGCCCGCTTGCTGGAAAGGAGGCGTCAACGCTGAGCTGAGAACCGCGTTTGTTCTAAGCGCCTCCAAGCAGCTCCACTCCACAGGCAAAGAGGTCGCACAGGAGGCTGCAGGAGGTTGCATCTGGAGGAAGCAATGAGGGAATCCCTGGAATAAGAGCCACCAAGGCAGACAGAGAAAGGGTGCGCTTCCTCCACACTCCAGAAGGGGGCAACAGAGCTCACAGCTGGAGCACAGGAAATTAACCCCCAGAGAGAAGACAAGGGCGCCTATTTAAAGCTAATGATAAAAGCAACTGTGACTTACTATTCCTTGAGCGTGCTCCATATGCCAAGCTCCGGGCCAGATGCATTCCCTGAGCACCGCCGCGGTACAGACGGGGAACAGAGTCGGGGAGGCTGAACCACGCACCCACGGCCACAGATGTCCTGAGCGCCACGGCTGAGACTTGAACCCAAACCCTGGCACTTAACAGTGACACCTGGGGCTGGGGACATGGCTCAGTTGGTAGAGTGCTTGCCTCGTGAGCACAAGGCCCTGGGTTCAATCCCCAGCACTGCAAAAAAAACAAAAAACAAAAAAAACAGTGACACCTGTACAGGGAACAAGTCACGGGAGCTCCTCGGCAGTGGCGAGAGACCACTGTTATAGGAGGGCAGATTCGGGGAAAACGATCTGCGAGTCTCCTGACCTCCATTACCGGCGCTCTACGGAGCCCAGGAGAGGTGGATGGAAGAGCAGCTCATGGAAAAGGACCTATCTGAACCTGTCGAATGTCACGAAAAGGAGCACGCTTTTAAACTTAAAATGCCACTCTCTGAGAAGCAGCCACATGGAAGCAGCTGTCGAACCTCACCAGGCATAGGCTCCCTTGTGGGCAGGAGAAGGGTCACCACCTCATTCTAAGAAAGGAGAAAGCGCGATGCTAAGCAGAGAGCTGGCCCCAGGTGCACGGGGCATTAGCAGCTGGGCCAGGCCAGACCACCACTCTGTCCACACAGTGCCACGGTTCCTGAGGACACTCTGGGGGTCCCGGCATCGAGCCAAGCCCGGGGGCAACAAAAAGGAGATCCAGTCCATTCCCTGCTCATTCCCAGCCTGGGCCGACGGCCCTGCAGGCGGAGAGGGTGGGGTGGGGCTGGCCACGCACCACAGCACATCTGTGTGGCCAGTTTCCAGGAGAACGGGCTTGCCAGGAGCCCGAGTGTGTCAGGACATCCCAATTCTGACAGAAACTGCCCAGTTCTGGAATCCTAAAAAGATTCCTCCTCTCCTTGTCGAAGGCTGTTGCCTTGGAGATTTTCTTCCCTAGTCCTCGGTTTTCTCAGAGCTGAAATTAGACCCACCGGCTGCTTGCCACAGATTTGAATCCCAGAATGTCAGGACCAGGAGAGCCCCTGGAGACCCCCTACCCCGGCACGCAGACCCCAGTGACACAGGTGGCAGGCAGGAGATGGAAACCAGCAGAAAGGCAGGGGAAGAGTGCAAGGTCGGGTGGTGGGAACTGGTGCGAACACGTGTCACCTCAAGAGGGCAGCCACCTCGAAACTCTGACAAAGTGTGGCCATATGGGAACAGGCCAGACTTTCAATGCTTTTTTCCAAAAGAGCTAAAAATCCAATTTATGTAAAGCCTTCCATTTTTTTAAATAGTGGCAATTAATTCAAATCTATTAATACCACAGTTTCTGGACATGGCTGGGGGCAAGAAAAACAGCCAGGGACTCAACACTCTCCCCAGCAGGTATCTCACTGAGTGGCGGCAGGCTCAGGGCCGGTGATGGAGACGGGAAGATGGGTCAGACTGGCTCCTGCTCACGGGCCTGTCAGGGAGTAAGTGTGGAAGAGATCACTTCGACCCAGAGCAGTAAGCAGCAGAGTCTGAGGGTGACAGGTGACATTTGGTCGTCAGGAAGAAAAGTGATCTAGCCAAAGAGGGAAAGCAGAGGACTGCAGGCGGGGAATGGAATCACAAGGACAGAGGCGGGGCAGGAGCAAGGGTCCCCTGCTGAGGTGCACAGAGGGGGCAGAAAGTGGATGGAACCAAGGATGCGGCACAATTGGCTCTGACTCTAAACAGTCACTGACACAGGAGCGGGCGTCCCGCAGGGTTGACGGCACAGGCCCGGGAGATGTGCTTTTCCACACGCACCCACCTCCTTCTGGACTGTCTGAATTTTATGACCATTTGCTTGAAAACTGTGTAAAAGTAAAATCTGCCTTTAAAACAAATTGCCCTGGTAGCAGCAGGAAGCAGAGATTTACAAGAAGCACGCCTACTGGGAGAGAGAACGGTGGGTCTGATGGTCAAGGGGAAGACGGCGTGGGCCTCAACTGAGAGAAGAGTTCAGGACGAAGAAGGGGACGGTGGAACTGAGAAACTCTCAAAGGTAAAGGTCAGACCCTGCTGCTGAACATAAAGCAGGAGAGGAATGTGGGGTGACCACAGGTTTTCTGGTTGAGAGGCTGGATGGTGCAATCACTCACAACCTAAGAAACAGGTCATTTTGCAAACAAAAGTACACCGCGATTCCATCTCACTCCAGTCAGAATGGAAGTTATAAAGAATACAAGTAACAATAAGTGTTGGTCAGGATGTGGGGAGAAAGGTACACTCCAAGAAAACTTGGAATGGAACCACCAGTTGACCCAGTTACCCCACTCCTTGGCATAAACCCAAAGGACTTAAAATCAGCATACTACGGCGACTCAGCCACATCAATATTTAAAGCAGTTCAACTCACAATAGCCAAGCTATGGAAAGAGTCTAGGTGTCCTTCAACAGAGGAGTGGATAAAGAAAACGTGGTATATGTACACAATGGAATATTACTCAGCCATAAAGAAGAATGAAATAATGACATTTGCTAGTAAATGGATGGAACTGGAGAATATCATGCTAAGTGAAATAAGCTAATCCAAACACCAAAGGCCAAATGTTTTCTCTGATTTGTGGATGCTAACCCATAACAAGGGAGGTTGGGGAGAGGAATAACAGAAATTCATTGGATTAGACACAGGGAAATGAAGGGAAGGGATGGGGGAGGGGAATAGAAAAGACAGTAGAACTAATCGGACACAACTTTTCTAGCCTTGTATTTGAATACACGACTAAGGTAACACAGCATCATGTACAACCACAAGAGAAGGAGCCTAAATAGGCTACACTTTATAGGTGTATCATTTGCCAAAACGCATTCTACTATCATGTGTAACTAAAAAGCACAAATAAAAAAGAAACAGGTCATTTCCATGGGAGGCAGAGGGGAGTGCAGGCAGGTGCTATTTGGATGTAGGAAACGAGATGCACCCACAGGACATGGGACATGAAGGAGAGATGGCAAGGGACATTTGGGACAGCTCTGGGTTGAATAGTTGGAATCCAGAAGTCATCAGCTCATGAACAAGGATGGAAGAGAATGGCCAGAAATACGGAGGGCGGAACTAGGAAACACTGGTAACGGAAGACGGAGAAAGGGCAGAGGTGGCATTGGGATCCCGGACACCAGCACTGCTGGGGAAGGCCACGCAGACACCTTCCGGCAGCAGTGCAGAGGCCGCACTTGCCACCCAGAGGGACCAGGGTGGGCTCCCAGAGCAACCTTTGGTTCCCAAATGAGGGACCAAGCCCAAGATGAGCTTAGAGTTAAAACTAACAACTACCCCTAAATGTATATTCTTACAGATTTACCTTTTACACAGAAAGATCTGCAACACTGTGCTGGGGTACAGTTAGGGTTAGTCAAGGGCACTTCATCTCGTAGGAGGGCAGCTCTGGAAGTCAGAAGGTCAGGCGGAAATCGCTGTAACCCTTGTATTGTTTAAATTTTGCTACTGTTTACACTGATGTTCCAATAAGCCCCTGAGGGTTGTTCAATCTGTCTTTCGTGTGCGGCTGACAGCAAGGTTGTGAGGATGATCCTCTGATCACCTACACAGTGACACAGTGAGATGGGGACCTCCAGGCCAGGGGAACAGAGGGCACCAAGGGGACGTCTACACACAGGTGTCCGGGCCTTCGTAGGGCCCGGTCTCAGCAGCTGAGGAGGAAAGGTGCAGAAACCTAAAGCGCTCTGCTTCCCTGAAGAATTTGCTCCACTTTGTTTTCTAATACCTCAACACATGTCAGAAGACGTGATATGTTTTGGCAGCATCAAAAAGAATAACATATGCGGGAGTACCTAGCCCAGGGACTGGCACACGGTGTGTGTTCAGGCAATGTTTGCTGGACTTGAAATTCAAATGCAGACACCACTCATTGGAAAGAAGAAGTTGGCCGCCTGTTTCCTGGCTTTCCAAGTTGGCATTTCCTGTTGTGGCTCCATCAAACTGCACTCGCCCAAATGGTTAGCCAAGTAGAGCTTTCAAACTGAAGACTGGAAAAGACTTGTGATCTAAGCCCTTTGGATACCTATGTTTAAATGGGTGCAAGGAGATGCTACATCGTATCTCCATCTCGCACAGGAGGAAGACTGACCCCTCTCACATGTCAAGGTCTAAGTCCAGGTCTTCTGAGATTTCTTGTTTTAAACACTGACCTTAAGCAAGTGAAGAAAGAGAAAAGATGCAACCAAAAGGCAGACATTATAGAAGGGACAGGATCCCAAGCACAGGGAGTAACCTCAAACAAGAACAAAAGAAAGATAAAGAACCCACAGGCAAAAGCAGTAACAGAACAAAATGAGAGACAGCATCCACGACCACACCGAGACATCTGAGGCAAGCTCAGAAACACAGCTGGACACAGCAGGGTAGAAAAGTGTGCTGCACAAATATGAAACAAGTCTGCACTGAAGCCATGAAGGGTCAAAGTCTCTTGCACAGCTGCCACACAACTGCCTGCATGGTGACAAGGACTGTCAGTTCATCCATACAGCATGGAATTCGAAATGTGCACACCAATAAGCCACACCCTCTACAGAAGACAAAAGCATCGACCTGATAAAATGCATTACATAAAACCAACAGCTAACGTGTTTAATGATAGAAAAAGACATCGCTTGCACCACTGCTATTCAATGCTGCACTGCTGGTTCTCACAATACAGTAAGACGAGACAAAGAAAGGGCATTCAGGTTACAAAGGAAGAAGAAAAACAGTCTTTACTTGCAAACATGATCCTACCAATAAAACACCTTAAGGTATCAACAAAACTACTAGAACTTGTAAATGAGTTCAACAAAGTTGGCAAGATACAAGACCAACATTCAAAAAATCAACACTATTTCTGTATACTAGCAATGACAAATCCAAAAATGAAATTGAGAAAACAATTTCATTTACAGTAATATATAATAGAATAAAACCCCTGGGAATTATTATTTTCCTTTTTGGGTACGAGAGATTGGACCCAGGAGCACTCTGCCACTTGAGTTACATCCCCAGACCTTTTTAAATTTTGAGACAGGTCCTAGATCCCCGAATTGTTGGGATTGATCACGCATGCACCACTGCACTGGGCCACTTGAGAATAAATTTAAGGAAAGAAGTGCAAGATGTATAATGCTGAAAGTACCAAACATTGCTGAGAAAAACTAAGGAAGATCTAATAAAGAGGGAGACATGTGAAATTCACAGGCTGGAAGACTCCACATTGTTAACACGGCAATCCTTCCCCAAAGTAATCTACAGACTCAACACAAATCCTATCAAAATCCCAACAGGCTTTTCTGCAGAAGTTGACAAACTGCTCCTGAAATGCATATAGAAATGCAAAGGACTCAGAACGGCTAAAACAATCTTGAAAAGGAACAAAGTCGGAGGCGTCACACTTCCCAATTTTGAAACTACAAAGCTGCAATAATCCTAGCAGTGTGGTGCCACCATAAGGACAGACAGAGATCAATGGAACAGAACTGAAAGTCCAGAAATAAACCATTATTTTTATGCTGGAAGGATTGTCACAATGGTTCTAAAGCAATACAATTGGAAAAAAATAGTCTTTTCAAAATGCAGAGTTTGGTGTGCTGCAGTGACATGGGCCCGGGATCATTACCCAGCAACCCTGGAGGCTGAGGCAGGAGGATCCCAAGTTCAAAGTCAAGCTGGGCAATTCTGAGAGACCCTATCAAAATAAAAAATAAAAATGACAGCGCACCCCTAGTTTCAATCCCCAAGTACATGTAAAGAAAAAGAAAGATTTAGAAAAATAAGACAGGCAAAAAATCAGAGTCTGGCAAACTGGTGCCGGAGCCAAGTTCTACTAGCATGTGATTTTGTACATAAATTGCTGAGACATAGCCACACCCAACATGTTATCACCAGGGCGTAGAGGCATGTACCTGTAATTCCAGCAGTTTGAAGGCTGAGGTAGGAGGATCACAAGTTCAAAGCCAGCCTCAGCAAAAGCGAGGTGATAAGCAACTCAGTGAGACCCAGTCTCTCAATAAAATACAAAATAGAGCTGGGGATGTGGCTCAGTGGTTAAGCGCCCCTGAGTTCAATCCCTGGCACCACCTCCATACCCACACAAAAAAAGTAACATTATCTATTATTTATGGTTGCTTTCATCAACAACAGCTAAACTGAGGAGTCATGACACAGACCTTCCGGTCAGCAAAACCTAAAGTATTTCCTGTCTGAGCTTCATAGGAAGATTTTGTCAAGCACTGATTTAGAGCCTTACCTCTGAGTGTACAGGAAAATTAACTCAAGACAGATCACAGACCTAAATATAATAACCAAAGTCATAAAACTCTTGGAAGAAAAAAAAATAGCAGGAAATTTCCATGACCTAAGGTTAGTCAAAGATTTCTCAGCTACAACACCAAAAGCACAATTTTTAAAAAAGATAAACTTCATCAAAATCATAAATATTTGCATTTCAAAACAACATTATAAGAATGAAAAGTACAAGCCACATATTGGAAGACAATATTTGCAAATCAGAGTGTAATAAAGGGTTTGCATCCATCATAAATGTTATAGCTCAAGGAAAGAAAGACAAATAACCCAATTAAAAACAAGCACAAGGGGCTGGGGCTGTCGCTCGGTGGCAGAGTGCTTGCCTAGCATGTGTGAGGCACTGGGTTCGATCCTTAGCATCACAGAAAAATAAATAAAATAAAGGCATACTGTCCATCTACAACAACAACAAAAAGCAAGCAAAGATCTGAATGCACATTTCACCAAGGAAAATACATGGATAGCACATAAGCACATGAGAGATGCTCAACATCATCCAGCAAATGCAAATTCAAACCACAATGAAATGCAAATTCAAACCACAATGAAATACCACTCCGCAGCCAGTAGAATTGCTGTTGTTAAAAAGACAATGCCAAGTGGTGGTGAGGATGCAAACTTGAACACTCACATGTCACTGGTAAAAACATGAAATGGTACAGTCGCTTTAGCAAACCATTCGGCAGTTTACTTAAAAAGTGCACCGTAATTCCCCAAATTCATAAACAGTGGCTTGGGAGGCTGAGGCAGGACGATTGAAAGTCTGAGGCCAGCCTTAGCAATTGAGCGAGGCCCTAAGCAACCTCAGCAAGACCTGGTTTCTAAATAAAATATGAAAAGGGGGCTGGGGATGTGGCTCAGTGGTTAAGCACCCTGGGTTCGATACCTGGTTTTAAAAAAAAAAAAGAATGACCCAGCAAACCTCCTCTTAGGCTGGCTTAGGACACATCATCAATGCCAACTTCTCAGAGAGGCATCATGGGCCATTCCATCTCCTATGGAAATCTGTTCATAAGAAAGGAAAATGTGCAATAAAAGCCACTTGTAAACGTTATGTCCACGGCAGCATTATTCACCACAGGTGAAAACCGGAAACAAGTCCAATGCCCATCAACTGTGGCTACACTAACAGAACGCAGTGCATGATCTACACAATAGGGTCCTGTCCAATGAACCGACATCAGAACCTCTCCCAGGGCTGGGGGCGTGGCTCAGCGGTGCAGAGCATGCTAGAACAGGAGGGTTCCAGCCCCAGCACCACAAAACCCAAACAGAACACAAACAACTCATGCTGAGTAAAAGAAACCAGACACATAGACGCATGATCCACTTACAGGAGCTAGCCTCCAGAAAAGGCAAGTTTAGAGAGGCAGGCGGCTATCGCGGTTCCCTGGGGGTGGAAATGGGGAATGACTGCAACCAGGCGCGAGGCATCTTTTTAGGTCTTAGCAATGTCCTAAAAGTGGACTGGGGTGGCAGTTGACCGATTCTAATTGACTCAAATATTTACCCAAACAAAATTCACTCAAACATAGTCAAGTGGACAAATTGCACGATGTGTAAATACAGCTCAATAAAGTTGTTTTTAAAGAAAAACCAGCATCACCCAGTGAAACGCCCCACAACTGTGCTCCTGACTAAAGTGTGGCATCCAGGATGTTCACCGCCCTGCCTGGCACGGCACCCACCAGGCTGGCCTCGGCGCCTAGTCAACCGCCTCCAACATTGTAACACCCAACGCCTGCCAAGCACGGAGGATCCCAAGTCAGAGAGCCAGAGCTTCCAGGTCTTCCACTAACTGTGACCTTGAGTGGTGTCCCTGCGCTGAACCTGTTTCCTCACCTCTCAAATGCAGGTATCTCACCTAAGCTGGGGATCACGGTGTCTCACAAGGTCAGCATGTAAAACACCTGAAATGATTCTCTTAAAATATGGTTGGCACCGTGCTTAGACCGCACACTCTTCAAAGGCTGGCGTAGGTCATTCCATCTCAAGGTCAGTCTGTTACTCTGCACCCTTTTATTTCCTCTTTAGCATTTGCAGTTTTTATTCTTGTTTCTTTTTCCTTCCTTCTTTTTGGTCCATTCCCCCTACTAGGTTGATGTCTCCATGATGGCAGGGACCCTGGCTTTATTCTTTAATGTCCCTGCAAGGCCAGGCCTGGTGGTGGGCAAGCAACAAGGTAATGATAAACATCTGCTGAGGAATAACTGGTAGCTCAGATACACTGGCCCCTCTCAGGAAGGTCGTTTGTGTATCTAACCACATTCCTGAGTCATCCCCTCTGCTGTGGATGGAGCATCTCTGGAGCAATGAATGAGGACAGAGGAGATCTAGCCCAGAGGCTGAGGAAGTAGTGGAGTAGCAGGGAGCAAAGAGGATGGAAAAGGGGAGAGAGGATGGAGACCTGTGAGAAGTCTAACAAGAAGCAAGGTCATTCAATCCCGTTACCAAGATGGCGGCTCACAGGGGGTGAGAAGAAAAGCAGACATACACACAGGCCACTCCTGCCACGCGTGCCTTCTCCTGTTGGAGGACGAGGTTAAGTGTACTGATTGAGACAATCTTTCCATATTTCACACATGCTCGCTCGGAACACTGGCGTTGAATGTAATTGCAGCGTTTTTGCATTAATTAAATTTCTTTTACCTTCCATGGAATTAGGGCTTGAACTCCTATGTAGATTTATGCAAATAAGTATGCAAATGAACAAGGCCCTAGCACGTAATTTTAAAGGGACTAGAGCACTTTCCAGGACCAGGACCTCAGGATTAAATGTAAGTGGGCTCTAAGAATATGTAATTTTCTCTGAAGGAGCTGGGGCAGAGATTCTCCTTTGGCATCTACCTCCTATTAAAGTGACTTCTTATATGTTCACTCTGGTAACTGCTTTGCTGATCTGAGGGTCTTTTTCTTACTGACATTTACTCACCAGCCTAAAGACAAGGTGAATGCCTCGACCCTCAAGGAACTCTAACAAAAAAGGCCCTGTCTTCATTACCATAACATCCTTTCTTCTGGCTTCCTCTTTCAAACCAGGCGTACAAGCAGAAGAAAGGACGTGGCTTTTCTAATGTGGGGCCGTGCTCCTCACTGCGGATCCCTGCACAAGTCATTGATTCTGATTAGTTTGCTCAACTGGAAAAGGAAGCAATCACAAAGTTCTTTCTAGTTTTAATAACTTAAGTGGGGCACCAGCATAACTGTCAGGTCAAATAGAGGTAAAAGTCACAAATTTTAAGGTTGCCCTTACGTATATCACTGGGGTGGTAGTGAGAAAAAGCTGTTTTTGCGTCCCAAGGATCTAAAGTCCCCGAAGTTACTCAGGTAACACCCTGGGGGGAAAGTCCTTAACCTCCCTAAGGCTGATGCTCCATCTTTGAAGAGAACTCACACTTTGCAGAATTGTGAACTGAAGTGGACCAGGCACATCTTCTGAGATTCTACCTCAGGTTCTGACCTCTCAGCCTTTCAACACAAACCATCTCCTCCCCATCTCATCCTTGTCCACCACCTGATGAGCACAGGATATGCCACACCCGCTGCTGAGAAGCCCCACAAAGCACCCTACAGTTTTCTAACCGCTTTTGTATACATCTCCAACTTATCCCAGGCAGCACCTACAATTACCTCACACACAGACACCCTTTAAAAAAAAAAAAATGTGCTAACAGGCCCAAAAGATAATTTGCTCACCCAAGGTCACACACCTAAGAAGCCTAGAAGTCAGACCTCTTTTTCTCAATCTAATTAATTCCCCTAGACCTAACTCTGTGCATTTAATTTAAATTTGGTCCATTTCACCATGTTCATTGATTTAATCACTGAACAATTATTAACAAAGAACCTGCTATGTGCAAGCCACAGGTGTGGGAGGAAGTGTAACAGTAGTTCTACAAACAGCCCCAGAGTTAACCTACTTCAATCCTAGTTCTCCCACTTATTAACTATGTGCCCATGGCTAAGTGACCTCAGGTGACCTCTGTTCTCCTTAACCTATAAAATGGGCTAACAATTATAAAGGTTTCACAGGTCAACTGAAGATTAAATAACAACTTTAGAGGACTTAGCACAAAACATGGTCGCCACTACATGCTGAAATATGAGCTTTTTATTATTCCTCTAGGTTCTGGGGATAGAGAAATGAATCCCACATGAACGTCATTCTCCAGGAGCTTACAGTCTAATGAGACAAAGTAAACAAGTAATCACAACCATCAGTGCAAATTTCAAACTGTAATGAATGCTATGAAAATAGTAAATGTGTGCCAGGCGGTGGTGGTGCATGCCTGTAATCCCAGTGGCCCGGGAGGCTGAGGCAGGAGGATCCCAAGTCAAGGCCAGCCTCAGCACTTAGTGAGACTGTCTCAGAAAACACAACAAAACAAAAACAACATAAAAAGGGCTGGGTATGTGACTCAGAGGTTAAAGGCCCCTGGATTCAATCTCTGGTTCCAAAAATAATAACAAAAATAAATGTGTAACAGTAGGATAGGAAGCTCCTTTGGAGTCAGTGGTCAGGGAAGGCTTCTTGGAAGACATCTGAGGTATAAAAATGACAAGAGCCAGATACAAAGAAAACTGGGTGTTGGGGGAGAGAACAGGCAACACAGAGGTATTGTGCTTGAAGGAAATTGGTATATTCCAGGAACAGGTGTTGAGGATGGTGAAAAGGTGGAGGGAGTGGTGGGAGTCAAGGTAACTGACCTGGGATGTACTCAAGCAGGTGAGCAGGCACCGGGGTAGCTTTTGCAAACCCAAGTAAGGCATTTCCTCGTCTTAAATGCTCTAGGAATCCACTGGAGATTTCTAAGCAAGGGTAAATGTATATGAACTGACGTACAATTCTTTTTTCTTTTCTTTTTTAGAGCCAGGGTCTCACTAAATTGCTGAGGCTGGCCTCGAATTTGTGATCCTCCTGCCTCAGCCTCCCAAGCCGCTGGGATCACAGGCGTGCGCCACAGTACCCAGCTTGACTTACAGGATTTTTTTTTTTTTTTTGTTTGTGATGGGCCTTTATTTGTTTATATGCGGTGCTGAGAATCCAACCCCGTGCCTCACCATGCTAGGCAAGCGCTGAGCCCCAGTCCCTTGACCTACAATTCTGAGAGTGCTTCTTTGGCTGCCTGCCTTGGGGAGAAGACTGTCGGGCAAGGGTGGAAGTGGAGAGCCCCCAATCGCGGCGGGGTTGCAGCCGTCCAAGGACTGGAAGCAGCGCGCACCTGCGGGGCGGGCGAGTGCAGCGGGCAGGAGGGCGCTGAACAAATCGAGAAAAGTGTAAAAATCCCACCGGAGCTGGAAGTGCGGCCCCCAGACTTAACTCGTGACCTGGCGGCTCTCAGCCGGTCCCGTTCTGCACTCTTCCCTTAAAACCCGAGTCCGGAGCTTGAAGGCTGCAGTCCGAGGTTCGTGTCCCGGCGGAGCCTCTTCCTGGACGTGAGACCCTGGCACCTTCCGAGCCTCACCACCCCCGCTCACGGTGGGAGCGCTCCACGAGAGAGGCTCGGCCGGCCTCGCCGCCCCACCGCCCCCCACCGCCCCCCAGGCCAGGCTGGCGGCCTCCGCGTCCTCAGGCGCCCTACACGCCCGCCCCGGCCCTGGCGGCGCCGCTCACCCGGATGCCCTGCAGCACCCGGACCCGCTCCTCCTCGTCCATGCCGAAAGACACCCTGCGGGTCTCGCAGCTCTCCGTGCTCCCCATTGGCAGGAGGCTGACTGAACCGCGAACCGGCAACCAGGAGAATCAGCTCCAGAGCAACCAGGGAGACGCCGCGCTCTGCACGCGCTGCGCCGACGCTTTCCAGGACTCGCGCTGCCGCGGCACAGACCAACAAAACCATGTCCTATTGGTCACTGCCGGAGGCTCAACCAATCAGGAGACGCGGACTCGCGGTGCCTTGTGGGGGTTGTAGTCTTCCAGTCAGGGCCCGCCCTACGGTAAGCCGGGAGGGCGGTGGGACGTGGGGGCGTGGTCGTGGGAGCGGTGGGAAACGCGTTGCCCTCGGGCAGAGGGCGGGACCGGGCGGGAGAGTTTGGGTGGCGGGCTGAGGAGGCACAAAGACCAACTAAGGAACGTTTGCTTTGCAAAGTTCACCCTTCACAGAGAGTCAAGGAGGAGGCCGAGGGGCTTCTCTAGAGGCAAACTTCTGATGGTTCATGGCGTCTGTCAATCAACATGCTCGGAGCAGCACTCAGCGCCGGGCAAGCACTGAACCACTGACCCATCCCGGGAGAATACTGCGACCGCTAGGTCCTGCCTTCCCGAGGTGAGCA
>JAJEJO010005130.1:88978-103783 GCA_020662805.1 Glaucomys volans | reverse complement strand
GGAGGAGATGGAGATGGAGATGATGGAGGAAATGGAAATAAAGGGCCCAGGGTCAGATGGCCTGCATATCAATATAAATCCTTCAATTCTGACTGTACTTGCCTTGATTTTTTATTTGTTTGTTTGAGTTTCTGTTTTTTTTTCTTTTTTTCTTTTTTTTTTTTTTTTGGTACCGGGGATTGAACCAGGGGTACATAACCACTGAACAACATCCCCAGCCCTTTTAATTTTTCATTTACAGATAGCATTTCTTCCTAAATTGCTTACAACCTTGCTAAGTTGGTGAGGTTGGCTTTGAACTAACTTGTGGTCCTCCTGCCTCAGCCTCTCAAGCCACTGAGATTCCAGGTGTGCACCACCACACCTGGCTCCTTGTGATCTTCTATTTGGTACTTAAAAAAACCTGTGCCTCGTTTTTCCCATCTGTAAAACAGGAGTAAGAATGGTATGATGTAATGGACTTAGAGCGCTCTCTGGCAAGGAAGAAACACTCCATTCTAAATAGCTACGATCGTGCTGTATGTCATCCCAAACTCCCTGCCATTTTAGGTTATTTCGATTGTGCATATAAGGGAACCCAAAGTGCAGATATGAAATGTAATTTAGCTCCAAGGGAGAGTTGAGTTGTTTTTTTTTTTTTTTTTGGTAGGTGGATTGAATCCAGGGGTGCTCACCCACTGAGCCACATCCCCAGCCCTTTCTATATTTTATTTAGAGACAGGGTCTCTGTCAGTTGCTTAGGGCCTCACTAAGTTGCTGAAGCTGGCCTCCAACTTGTGATTCTCTTGCCTCAGCCTCCTGAGCCACTGGGATTCCAGGTGTGTGCCACCACACCCAGCCAGAGTCAAGATTTGAACCCTGGTGCATGTAGCTCAGAAGATGGATTCCTTTCTAGGGCCCCATGTGGCCTCATCTCGTCCCTTGGAATATGGCCTGCCTGGCTCTTTCTTGGAGCTGGAATGGAGGCAACCTTATTTATTTATTTATTTATTTTGGAAGCAGGGACTGAACTCAGGGACACTCGGCCACTGAGCCACATCCCCAGCCCTATTTTGTATTTTTATTTAGAGACAGGGTCTCACTGAGTTGCTTAGGGCCTCACTAAGTTGTTGAGGCTGGCTTTGAACTCGCGATCCTCCTGCCTCAGCCTCCCGAGTGCTGGGATTACAGGCGTGCGCCACCACGCCCGGCTGAAGGCAACCTTATTAATGGCCCACCTGACCATAATCCTCAGGGCCCAAGGCTCAGGAAGGGGTGTAGGACTCAGGGAGAGAATGGGGGCACCTCCCCAGGGAGGTTGGACACTCCCCACAGTGCTAGCCCAGGCCTTCAGCTGTGATGGGGCATCTGCTTCTGAGGTTGGGAGCTGCTGGCATCCCCATCACTGGCCTCCAGCCCCACACGTGGTTTCTGCAACCCCAGGAGCTCAGGTCACGTGAAGTTTCAGAGCTGCACCCTCCCTTCCCACCAGGAGGTTCTTACAGTTGGGAGTTTTATGAATTCATTAAATGTGCATGTGAACTTTTAAGGAAATAGCATTACACTGTAATAAGAGCTACAAATTGATACAATCCCTCTGGGACCCCAGTGGTAATTCTATTTGCCTCCTTGGCCAAAAGCTTTTCCTGCGTTTTGCACTTTATTGGATAGGAAAGGGAGGGGTCCCCTATGTGCTCTGAGCAGCTGCAGGAACCTTCTCGAAGGGGACCTAAGGGACAGCGAGGGAAAGGGTTTTCTTCTCTGTATTCAAGGTCATTGCCTGAGTCACACATCAGAGCAGGAGTCAGACCCTCCCTCCCACCTCCTCTCTCACCTCTTCTCAGGCATGCGAAGCAATATCCTCTAAGCAAAACCTTGAACTCACATCATGAATGAGTCACAAGACGGGCCCTCTGAAACCTACCAGGCCATCCACAAACCACCCCAGAGTCTGCATGATTTTGTGCTTGTTCATATCTATCTGTCTACCCCCTGAAAATTTAGCTACAGACCCCTGAAATTCAAATCCACAGCCTATGGATTTCAGAGTCTGGAACTCAAAAGGAAAAAAATCCAGTGTTTACTGAAAGCCAAGGTGATCCAAAGACACGGTGACAGGTAGGTGGCTGTGGGACCCCAGGGGGGCTCAGGAGGGGTCTCAGAAGAGATGTCCTGCAGAGGGTAGAGAGGGGACCCTCTAGGCTAAGCACCAAGCAGAGTCCGGAGACTCTGGGGCAAAAGGAGGTGCTGTGAGCTGGGAGGAAGCATTGGGGGAGACGTGATGTGTTCTAGATGGATTTGGAGGGTGAGCTGGGTTCACGTTCCTCTCCTTGACCTTCTACCTGACCACACACGTCCTTTCTCCAGTTTCTCTGATGGAGACGGAAGAAGAGTCCAATAATCGTCATTGTCCTTCCCTGTGTTAGTCAGCCATATGGTACTACAACAAATGCCTGGGATAATCAACTAGGAAAAAAAGTTTATTTTGGCTCACAGTTGTGGAAGTTTCAGTCCATGGTGGGTCGGCTCTGTGACTTTGGATTCTGCAGCGAGGCAGCACGTCATGGTGGGGAGCAGGTGGAAGAGTAAAACTGGAGAGTGAGAGCCAGGTGTGGTGGCGCACGCCTGTAATCCAAGCGACTTGGGAGGCTGAGTCAGGAGGATCGAGAGTTGAAAGCCAGCCTCAGCAACTTAGCGAGGCCCTAAGCAACTCAGTGAGACCCTGTCTCTAAAAAAAATACAAAATAGGGCTGGGCATGTGGCTCAGTGGCCGAGTGTCCCTGAGTTCAATCCCTGGTTCAAAAAAACAAACAAACAAACAAACAAAAAACTGGAGAGTGAGAAGGGAAAGAGGAAGGGGCTGAGTTCCCCTGTCCTCTTTGGAGTCATACAGCCCCACCTCTTCATATTTCTGCCACTTCTCTATCATGCCCAGTTGGGGACCAGGTCCCCAGTGCATGGGCCTTCAGGAGGATTTTAGATCCAAACTATAGTATTCCCATTTCACAGATATTGACCTTGGGGCAGGGGGAACCAACCCGGGCCCACACAGGGCCAGGAGGGAGCACCCTTGTGCACAGCACAGTCCTGGAGCTCCGGCAGGGGCCATGAGCCACCTCCTGATTTCAGCAGGAGCAGATCTGGACCCACACCCTCCTCCCACCCCTGCCCTCCTCCCCAGCCTTCTGCTGAATCTCTGCCACTAAATACAGACGTGCTGCCGTGAACCCTCTGTGCGCCTGGCTTGGTCCATTTGAGCATCTTTCTGAAGAATAGATCCTGGAGCTGTGTTGTGGTTGGATGTGAGGTGTCCCCAAAGCTCACACATGACACAGCAGGAAGGCTCAGAGGAGAGCTGACTGGGTGGTGAGAGCCTCAACCCCATCAGTGCACTGCTCCCTGGGGGGTCAGCTGGTGGTCCCTGGAGGCAGGTGCTGTGGAGGAGGAGGTGGGCACTGGGGGGTGGCTGTGGGGACATGTTTGCATCTGGGAGTGGAGTCTCTCTGCTTCCTGGTCACCATGGGAGCTGCTTCCCTCCGCCACACTCTTCCTCCATGATGTCCAGCCTCAGCTCAGGCCCCCAGGAATGGAGCCGGCCATCTGTGGACTGAGCCCTCTGCCACCATGAGCCCCAAATACACTCTTCCTCCTGTACAATTGTTCTGGTTTCATCCTTTAGTCATAACAGCGAAAAAGCTGACTAAAACAAACTGTAATTGCTCAAACTATATGGACTTTTTCAGTTTCTATATACTCTGAAGTTGCTATTAATCAAAGGTGTATCAATATTCTTACCTTCCAATAATGTATGGGAAGTCCCCTTTCTCCACATCTTGGTCAATTCTGGGTGTTACTACTTCATTATCACCACTGTGATGGTGAAAAAAATTATTTTAATTATAATTGCAATTCTCTGAATATCATTATCTAAAGTTAAATGTCATACATTTATTTCTTGGTCACATATTTCTTCTTTTCTGTGAATTACTTTTTCATAGAATTCTCTTACTTTATTTAAATCTTTCATTATTGATTTGTAAAAACTCTTTATATATGTCTGTTATGGTTTGGCCGAGGTGTCCCCCAAAGCTTCTGTTAAGGCAGGACTGTTCAGAGGTGAAATGATTGGATTATGAGAACTGTGACCTCATCAGCCCATCCTAGTTTTTTGGGGTTTTTTTGGTACTGGGGATTGAACCCAGGGGCACTCAGCCACTGAGCCACATCCCCAGCCCTATTTTGTATTTTATTTAGAGACAGGGTCTCACTGAGTTGCTTAGGGCCTCGTTAAATTGCTGAGGCTGGCTTTGAACTCGCGATCCTCCTGCCTCAGCCTCCCAAGTGCTGGGATTACAGGCGTGCGCCACTACACCCGGCTAGCCCATCCTAGTTTGAATGGACTGACTGGGTGGTAACTGTAGGCAGGTAGGGTGTGGCTGGAGGAGGGTCCATCTCCAGGGACCCTGGAGGGTTCCCAGCAGCCCCTTCCCCCATCTGTCTGCTTCCTTACCGCAACGAGGACAGCAGCTCCCCTCTGCTGGGCCCTACTCCCATCATGTCCTGCCTCCCCTTGGCTCAGAGCAATACAGTCACACATCTGTGGACTGAGACCTCTGAAACTGTGAGCCCCAAATAAGCTTTTCCTCCTCCTCTTGTATTTTGTCCCAGCAACATAAGAGCTGATGAAGGCAATGTCCTAGATATTCCTCCTCTTTTTCAGATGCTATAACTATTTTCTTCTTGTCCACCACTTATATGTTATTGAAAAAGTAACTAACATTTTTTTTAGACAAACGTTTTATCTTTGTGCAAGTCCTAAATCATGCTCTTTTTTTGGCTTGTAGCTTTCATAAGGAATTTTCTCCAGAGATTGCAAAATAGACTTTTTATATTTGCCTTTTTTTGGGGGGGGTACCAGGGATTGAACCTAGGGCGGCTTAACCACTGAGCCAATCCCCACCCCTTTTTATATTTTATTTAGAGACTGGGTCTCTCTGAGTTGATTAGGACCTCACTCAGTTGCTGAGGCTGGCCTCCAACTTGTGATCCTCCTGCCTCAGCCTCCCAAGCCGCTGGGATGACAGGTGTGTGCCACTACACCTGGCCTTATGTATGCCTTTTAAAACCATTTCTGATTTATTTTAATTATACTGTAGGATTATTTTAGGTGGAATTTTTTTATATAGTCAATTTCACCCCAATCATTCATTGCACATTGATGGTTTTGCTGCTGAATTTAAGCCAACTTCATGATAATCTCTTTGTTCAGAGCTACATGATGCTCCTTGACTTGTTCCCCTATTCTTCGGATATTTCTAGAAAAATTTACCACTCGCTTACCTACTATAAGTTTAGCAGATATTTGGAGCCGGGTGCAGTGGCGCACGCCTATGATCCCAGCACTTGGGAGGCTGAGGCAGGAGGATCTCGAGTTCAAAGCCAGCCTCAGCAACTTAGCAAGGCCCTAAGCAACTCAGTGAGACCCTGTCTCTAAATAAAATACAAAATTGGGCTGGGGATGTGGCTCAGTGGTCGAATGCTCTTGAGTTCAGTCCCCAGTTTCCCCCCCCAAAAAATATATATATATGCATATATATATACATATATATGCATATATGCATATATATATGCTTGGATATCTGATCAGAGAAATTACTCCTTGTTTTTCTTTTTTCCAAATTTCCTTGGCTATTACTGTCGATTTCTTTTTCAGGGGAAAGTTGTCTTGCCATATATATCATTAACAGTCTTAGCTTAGATTTTGATTAGAATTCCATTGAATTTATGGGAGATTTGATAACATCTCACTCTGATCAAGGGCTATTTGGTAAACTTCAGTTATTCATGTAGTACTTAGGCATTTTTATTGGGTTTCTTTCTTTCTCTTTTCTTTCTATCTTCTTCTTTCTTTCTCTCTTTTTCTCTCTCTTCCTTCCTTTTTGGTACTGGGGATTGAACTCAGGGACACTTAACCACTGAGCCACATCTCCAGCCCTTTTTATATTTTATTTAGAGACCGGGTCTTGCTGAGTTGCTCAGGGCCTTTCTTTTGCTGAGGCTGGCTTTGAACTCGAGATCCTCCTGCCTCAGCCTCCCGAGGTGCTGGCATTCCAGGTGCGTGTCAATGCGCCTGGCTTTATTTGATTTCTCGTTAGGTATTTTTTGGAATTTGTTGCTTTTAGAATGCATTTATAGTGTATTTCCTTTTCTGATTTTTTTTTTGCTACTATATTAATGCTCTTTATTTTTCCTCCTTTTCTTTTCTGTTGTTTTATTTGTTTTTTGCGGTGCTGGGGATTGAAAGCAGGGCCTTGCACATGCTCGGCAAGTGCTCTACCACTGAACCACATCCCCAGCCTAGTGACTGATGTTTCTCTCCGGATCTCACACCTGCGGGCACTGCCAAGCTCTCCTATTGATTTGTCAATTGACTCTTGAGAGTTTTCCGGGCAGATGATCATCTGCTCCGCAAATGATCTCAGTCTTGTCCCTTCCTTTTCAATATTGATATTGTTTTCCCTGTGCATTATGTCATTGGATAGACTTTCCAATAAAACGGTTGAATAGAGCAATAATAGTCACCTTGTTTATTTTTATTTCATTAGTAAGTGTGAAGATTTCCATTCTGGGTTTCTTTTTTGCAGGGGTGCCAGGGATTGAGCCCAGGGTAGCTCAACCACTGAGTCACATCCCCAGCCCTATTTTGTATTTTATTTAGAGACAGGGTCTCGCTGAGTTGTTTAGGGCCTCGCTAAGTTGCTGAGGCTGGCTTTGGACTCGCGATCCTCCTGCTGCTGGGATGACAGGTGAGCACTATTGCACCTAGCTCTATTGCCTTTCAATTTGGAATAGACCCAAATAGTAACAGGTCTTTATAATTGATTGATATTTCCTTTGTGGACTAATATGTGGCCAGCTTTTTCGGAATATCCCATTGCAGTCAAGGAGTCTGTGATCTCTGTTGGAATAGCGTCGGAAGAAAGAGTGTGGGTGTTTGTTTAGACCAAGCTCATTAATTGTTTTATTCAAATCCTCTTTTTATTTCTCTGAGAGTTCTGCTTAAATTGCCTGCTAAGGTATTAAAGATCTGCTTTAGTCTCCTGGTAAGTCTGCCGGGCTTCTGCTCCAAGTATTTTGAAATCGTGGTTAATGTGCGCAGAAATGACAGTTGTCACCTGGTTTATTCCACAGCACCTGGCATCTTTTGGTCACCTTCCTGTTGGAACCTGTGAGCCTTTGGATCTTTGCAATTGGGAGTCTTCCAATTAATTTTTACAATAAAATGCGTAGATGTCAAGTGTACACCTTGATAATGATGATTAGATCTCGCATGGCCGTTACCCCAACCAAGTTATGGCCATTCACCCCCGTAACACATGCTCACATCATTTGCCTGTTAATTTCCAGTCCCCTTCCTAGACAACAGTGTCTTCTAGTTTTCAGACTCTAGTTTTGCACTTTTTTTTTGTACTGGGAATTGAACCCAGGGGTGCTAACCACTGAGCCACATCCCAGCCCTTTTTATATTTTATTTAGAGACAGGGTCTCACTGAGTTGCTCAGGGCCCTCACTAAGTTGCTGAGGCTGGCCTCCAACTTGCATTCCTCCTGCCTCAACCTCCCAAGCAGCTGGAATTACAGGCGAGCACCACTGCACCTGGCCTTACTACATGCTTTGACCTTGGATTGCATTTCATCTGAATAAATATTGCCCTCTTTCTTTGTTTTTATTAGTATTTTCATTCTATCTTCTTCATTTTTCTGGAGTGTTTCTTTTGGATATGTCTCACATAAAATGCAGACAGCTAGAGATTCCAGCCGAGTCTTTTTCTTTTAATTAGCGTTTAACCCATTCACATGTATTGTAATGGTCAATATTATTAGAATCACTCATACCATTTTAGTTTTATTTTTACCATACTTTTCAGTTATTTCTTCCCACTTTGCATTTTGCTTTACCAATTTTTCTTTTTTTACCTTTTAAGAATAGTAATGCACATACCTTGAAGTTTTGCATATATATGTATATGTATATACACATATAAATATTTTTTAGTTGTCGATGGACCTTTATTCTATTTATTTATTTTTGTGTGGTGCAAGGATTGAACCCAGTGCCTCACACATGCTAGGCATGTGCTCTACCCCTGAGCCACAACCCCAGCCCCTGAAGTTATATTTAAAACACTATCTGTGGTCATGTTACCCCCACCAGAAATCAACACCTTCTACTTTCCTCTATTGCATTTAGCACTTCCATAGATCTTTTTGTTTCATGCCTATTTTACATAATTTTCATTAAAGTATAACATACACAGTAATGTGACCCAATCTTAAGTACATGCTTGATGAATTTTTCCAAGGGAAACACATCTATATAAATGCTACCTATATTACCATTATTCCAAAAATCTTCCCTGAGTCTCTCTTCAATCATTTCCCTACCCAAGTAAACCACAAGTCTGATTTCCATCACCAAAATCAGTTTGTCCACTAGGCATGGTGGTGGATGCCTGTAATCCCAGCACTTGGGAGGCTGAGGCAGGAGGATTGGGAGCTCAAAGCCAGCCTCAGCAGAAGTGAGGCCTTAAGCAACTCAGTGAGACCCTGTCTCGGAATAAAATACAAAATAGGGCTGGGGATGTGGCTCAGTGGTGGAGTGCCCCTGGGTTCGATCCCTAGTACCTCCCACCCCCCTGGAAAATAATTGGTTTGTCCTGTTTTCCAACTTTATATAAATGAAGTCCTAGTATTGATTCCTGTGCCTGGTGGCTGGGTGGTGTTGTGCCTCTGAGCTGCATCCCCACAGAGCCATGCAGTGGAAGTCCTTTCCTTGGTCAGGGTAGTAGTCTATGCTACGACCATTCCTTCGACAGAATGATTATAAATGGTCCTGTGCACTGTTGGTGAACACGTGTGTTGGTGCACGTTGTGAATAATGCCATGCACATTCTGTCACCTGCCTTTTGGGGACAGAGTTCTGTGTCCTCCCCTGGAATACATACCCAGAAACAGAATTGCTCCATCCGGGACAATGTGTCCCAGGCAGGGCACCATATCATCAGGCTAAGTTGCTTACTTTAAATTATCAACACTCACTCCTAAAACATAGCTCTTGTGAAATGCAAAGTAAAACTACACTGAGATTCCACCTCGTTCCAGTCAGAAGGGCAGTGATCAAGAACACAAGCAACAATAAATGTTGGCGAGGCTGTGGGGAAAAAGGCACACTCATCCATTGCTGGTGGAACTGCAGATTGGTGCAACCACTCTGGAAAGCAGCATGGTGGTTACTCAGAAAACATGGAATGGACCCACCATTTGACCCAGCTATCCCACTCCTCAGTTCATACCCAAAGGATTTAAAATCAGCATCCTACAGTGATGTGGCCATATCAATGTTTGTAACAGCTAAATTCACAATAGCTAAACTATGGAACCAACTTAGGTGCCCTTCAACAGATGAGTGGATAAATAAAATGTGGTACATACGCAATGGAATATTACTCAGCCATAAAGAAGAGTGACTTCATGATATTTGCCAGGAGATGGATGTAACTGGAGGCTATCATGCTAAGTGGAATAAGTCAGTCCCAAAGAAGAGAAGGCCAAATGTTCTCTCAGATATGTGGATGCTAATTCACAATAAGGGGGAAATAGAAGTTCACTGGATGAGATAAAGGGGAATGAAGGGAATGGAAGGAAATGGGAATGAGAAAGACAGTGGAATGGATGGGACAGAACTTTCCTGTGTTCATATGTGAACACACAACCAGGGACACTCCACGTCATGTCCCACCACAAGAATGGGAAGTCACACTACATGTGTGTGATGTGTCAGAGTGCACACTGCTGTCGTGGACAGCTAAGAAGGACACATAAAAAATAGCTCTTGCTATTTTATTTGCTCACCACGGTTTCTTGTCCCCCGTTTCTTTTGCTTGTCTGTATTTTTCTTCTTGCTAGAGTGCATATTCTGGTGTCTATTTTAGGAAGTGTCCCTGGATCTCAAAATGTTTGGCTTCTTTCATGCCTGAGAATGTCTTTATTTTGGTGATTGATAGCTTTATAATGGGCTGAGTATATAATTATAGGTTCTGATTTTGAAGAGCTCACTCTATTATCATCTTCATCTCTTGAGGGGCCCTGTCAGTCTCAGCATTCACACATTTCTTGTTAAAGAGGATTTCCTTTATTACTTCTTAGAAACCAATCTCTTCATTCTCTCTGTTTTCTCTTCCTAGAGCTCCTAATTTAATGAGTTCTGCAATTTCAATGTCCCCTATATCCTGTACCAAGGATTGAACCTAGTGGTGCTTAACTACTGAGCCACATCCCCAGCCCTTTTTATATTTTATTTAGGGACAGGATCTCACTGAATTGCTTAGGGCCTCGCTAAGTTGCTGAGGCTGGCCTCCAACTTGCGATCCTCCAGCCTCAGCCTCCTAAGCTACTGGGATGACAGGCGTGAACCACTGCGTCCGCCATGTAACTTCATGCTTTCTCTTTCTTGGTACTTTTATGCCATGTTCTGGCATAATTCCTCAGTAAGAATCTCCAGATTGCTGATTTGATCTTCAGCTGTTCTACTTTTCAACTCGCCTGCTGAGCTTCTTTCCTAATGAAGGAATCACGTTTTTAATATTCTTGTTTTTCTTATGAAGGCAGTATCCTGAATCCCTGATGATTATTAACATCCAAAATTCCTGTTCTGCTTTTTCTATTAGATCTGCTTCCTGAGGTACACTTCTTTTGTGTATTGCTGATTGGCTTATTGATTTTAGGGACTGTGTTCCATCGTGTTACTTTATAGAGGACCCAGGAGAAAGACTTTCGATTAGATTCCTCCTTTTTTTTTTTTTTTTTTACCATGAATGCTTAACCCCTGAGCCACACCCCCAGCCCTTTTTATATTTTATTTAGAGACAGTGTCTTGCTGAGTTGTTTAATGTCTTACTAAGTTGCTGAGGCTGGCCTTCAACTTGCGATCCTCCTGCCTCAGCCTCCCGAGCTGCTGGGATGACAGGCATGTGGCAGGGCTCCTGGTGCTTAGATCCTTAAATCATCTCACACACTCACAAGCAGATCTGAGCATTAGCAGCACTGATGGCTGAGGCAGAGACTCATGAGAGGTGTTCACTTCAGCCGCTTCTGGGGAACATAGTGGTAGCCTTCTCCCCTGACAAGGCTCTTTCTTTCCATCCCTTTTCTCTTCTCCATATTACGCGTTTTCCCCTTTGCTCCAATATGGTGACTCATTGACCCCTCCTTTACAGGTCCGTGTGGTGGGCTTCAGGGGGAGTGGGTGGGACCCTGGCGGTAGGCCCTTGGGAGGCAAAGGTAGGAGGAGGTGTCCTCCTGGGGGAGGGCAGAGAAAGAAGAGGAGTAGGCATGGGTGTGTCAGAACCCCTTGAATGTGTCGAGGGTTCAGCCAACAGAATGAGATCCTTTGACCAACCCAAGGTGCACAGGGGCAGGAAAGGGAAACCCAGGTGAAGGACCAGGTCAGCGTAGCACCTGCTGAGTGGACAGTGGCCCCTGTGGATGCTGTTGAGTGTTCATCGCTGACCTCGCTGAGCCATCGGGGCCTGAGTATGTTAGGCTGACCCAACGGTTCTGGGTGGAATGTGCAAAAATTTCCAGCCCCGACCTCCTCCTGCAGGATGGATCTGAGCATCCCATTGATTGGATTCCCAAGTCTTCCTCATTCCTCCTTTTGTAAGAAAAGGCTTGAGCTGGGTGTTTGGTGCAAGCCTTGAATCCCAGCGGCTTAGGAGGCTGAGGCAGGAGGATCAGGATTGGAGGCCAGTCTCAGCAACATATGGAGGCCCTAAGCAACTCAGTGAGACCCTGTCTCTAAATAAAATACAAAATAGGGCTGGGGATGTGGCTTAGGGGTGGAGTGCCCCTGGGTTCAATCCCTAGCACAACCCCCCCCCCAAAAAAAAAAAGAAAAAAAGAAAGAAAAAGAAAAGCCTCCAGTCTCTTGTTTCCCTGTGATTGGGGTGAGAGTAGGGCAATCCAAAATTCATAACTGAAGACAATTCCAGCTCTTCCTCCAAGCCCAGCCTCAGCATCTTTTCAGCTTAGAATTTCAGTCTTGTGTGTGTTATAAACATCTTGTCTGCCAGGCCTCGGAAGCTCACCCACACACTCCCTGGCTGGTCGAGGTTTCTTCCTCCAGCTTATAGATACCCTTCATCATAACTTGACAAAAGAGGCGCTTTGAGGTCTGGTTTATCGTTCTCTCTGTTCTGCGGGTCTGCTGCCCATGACGATCATCTGTCAGAGCCGTAAAACAGCAGTGTGCATGCTTTCCTGGTGGTTGATTTTATTTAGACACTAATTCTTGTAACTGTAAAAAAAAAAAAAGGAAAGAGAAAGGAAGGAAGGAGAGGGCACACTTCAGAACCTCTGAGAAAATTCTCACCTGCTCCATCCATCACAGCTAAAGGATGAGAAGCACAAATAATGCCGTACTATAGATAAAACCACCAGGAGTTTATTAATTGAGAAATAGTGATCTCCCAAATTGCTCCCAATGTCTGGTCGGTCTTCAGATACGGGGATTGCAGAAACCAATTTCAGCTCCAATGACTATTACTCTGCATCCTAACCAGCCGACGACATCTCGGCTATGAAGGAATAAAATAAAATCTTGTAGGTGAAGTGATTCCTGCGAGTGGATAGGAATGAAATCTGAGACGCCAGCACTCTGGTCCCAGTTATGAGGCCATTACGTAATAACTGGGAGGAGAAACAGGGAGGAGATTCTGAGATGGAGCCATGGGCAATGTCCCCCCTCAGGTGCGCAGCCAGATCTGTCCCCTCCAGGTCGTGTGCCTGAGACAGCGAAAGGAGAGGGCTGCACGTATATGTCACAGCTGGACTGATGCCACTAAGGTAGCATCAGGGAGGATGTGGCTCAAATGTTGGCGAGGATGTGGGGAAAAAGGTTCATTCACACACTGCTGGTGGGACTGCAGACTGGCGCCACCACTCGGAAAGCAGGACGGAGATTCCTCAAAACACTAGGAATAGACCCACCATTTGACCCAGCTGTCCCACTCCTCTGTTATACCCAAAGGTCTTAAAATCAGCACACCACAGTGATGTAGCCACATCAATGTTTATAGCAGCTCAACTCACAATAGCTAAACTGTGGAACCAGCCTAGGTGCCCTTCAGCACAAGAAGGGATGATGAAAATGAGGGACATATACACAGTGGAATATTACTCAGTCATAAAAAAGAATGAAATTATATAGCTATCCCCCAGGATGCCACTTTTAGGTGTAAGGGGGTCGTCGTTGGCCAGCTAAAAAAAATTAAAAATAAAGGCTTCTTTTGGCTTTTTAAAAAAAGAATGAAATTATAGCATTTGCCTGTAAAGAGAATTGGAGACTATTATGCTAACTGAACTAAGCCAATCCAAAAGTTCAAAAAAACCCCACAGGTTGAACGTTCTCTCTGATATGTGGATGCTAACACACCATGAGGGGGGAGGGAAGAATAGAAGTTCAGAGGATTAGACAAAGGGGAATGAAGGCAAGGGAGGGGGAACAGGAATAGGAAAGATAATGGAATTAGTCTGCCATAACTTTCCTCTGTATATATAAGAATACACAGTGTACAGTGTGAATCTCTACACAGTGTACATCCACAAGACTGGGATCCTAATTAAAATAAGATATATTCCATGCTTGTATAAATATATCAAAATAGGTTCTACTGTTATGTCTAACTAAAAAGAATGATTTAAATAAATAAAGAAGAAAGAAAGGAAGGAAGGGAGGGAAGGAGGGAAGAATGTGGCCTCAAAAATCTTCTTTCCTTAAGGATAACCTTGAGCCAGGCACAGTGGCACACACTTGTAATCCCAGTGGCTGGGAGGCTGAGTCAGGAGGATAACAAGTTGGAGGCCAGCCTCAGCAATTTAGCGAGGCCCTAAGTGACTCAGTGAGACCCTGTCTCTAAATAACGTAAAAAAGGACTGAGGATGTGGCTCAGTGGTTAGGCACCATGGGTTCAATCCCCTGTACCAAAAAAAAAAAAAAAAAAAAGGCAGTCAGCCTCACCTCTTCCGTTTCAGCCCTATGTCCACAACCGTGCTCCAACCTGTGGAGTTCCTGGTGTGTGTGTGTGTGTGTGTGTGTGTGTGTGTGCATTCTTACCCACTGCCACTGACTCTATGTCATCCTCCCCCTTTTGTTTATGAGGAAATCAAGATCTAAAGAGGTCCCGTCACTGAACCCGAGCACAGCTCCCCTAGGAGTGGCTCTGGGCAGGATCGGGTCTCACAGCAGAGCTTGGCCCCTGTCAGTGGCCAATTGATACTAGCCAGGAGATGCATGACCATTTCCCCTTAGCCTGTGTGGGTCAGTGGGCAGCCCTTGGCAAGACCCTTTGAAAGGAGACCTGTGCTTTGTCTGCTTCCCAAGAAGCCCCAGTGCCACCTAGTGGCCCTCGTGAGAAATGCAACCTGAAAAGTAGTGGCTCTGACTTCCCAGCGGGGAGGTTCCTCCCTCCAGCCCAAGGGGCTGCCTGCTTAGCAAATCTTCGTCCTCAAAGCACATCCCTGCGAGGCTACTCTGCTGAAAGTGGAAATGGGCTTTTGAGGTCTTTTTGCAATGCACTGAATTCATGCAAGAATCTTCTATTGATGTCAGGGCTTGTACCCTGAGATGGGAGAGGAGAGAGAGGCGATTGGGTTGTGGCAGAGGAGCATGCACCCCGCTCGGTTCTAAGGGAATCAGAGGCAGCCCAGAGGACCTCCATGCGAGACTGGCAGAACTGTGCTGGGAAGAGCTAAACCAAGTCACCCACGC
>JAJEJO010005130.1:71878-87349 GCA_020662805.1 Glaucomys volans | reverse complement strand
TTTTTTTTTTTTTTTCTATTTTATTTAGAGACAGGGTCTCACTGAGTTGCTTAGCGCCTTGCCCGTGCTGAGGCTGGCTTTGAACTCATGATCCTCCTGCCTCAGCCTCCTGAGCTGCTGGGATTACACGTGCCTGGCTAAATCCACCTCACCCCGCCCCCCTATTTTTCCCAACAGCTCCTGGCTGTGCATATTTGCAGCTCCTCCTTCCTGGCTTTGTTTAGAAAGGACTCTTTGGACAGGTAGACATTTGCAAGCTGGAGAAAGTGAGGGTCCGTTTGCACCCTTTCTCTCAGACAGCAGCGCGGACTCGCCTTCCATTTATATAACTTAAGGAGACGCGAGAGATAATAAGGCGAATCTGTTCCAAGGTGACTTAAGGTCTCCATCTGCAGACAGGGGAGCAGCTGGCGTAATTCTAAGTTTCCGCCTGAGCAGGCACTTCCATTACCCTCAGCACCTCCCTGCCTGGTTTCTGGAAAGATCAACTCCAGCAAGGTGGGGGTGTGTGGCTCCTGCTTCCCTGGAGAGCCCCGGAATGAGCCCTCTGCCGCCTCCTAAGTGTTGGAATGGGCAGGGGTCTCCCTTTTAATGCCCTTTTCCGGTGATGAAGTGAATTCCACTCCAGTGACATCTGTTAGCTCAGGAGAGCCAGGCTGGGACTATCCAAAAGCTTCTCTGTATGTGGAATATGGAGAAATATGAACTCGGTCATGTCTATACCACCCAGATCTGCACAGTGGTCCCTTCATGCCCAGGTCACAGATGAACAGAATAGAGATCTCACACAGTGTAATGGTTAATCTGAATTGTCAACTTGATTGGATTAAGAGATGCTGATGATTAAGAGGCTTCTGGGTGTGTCGGTGAGGGCGTATCTAGGAATGATTGGCATGTGGGAGAGCCAACAGAAGTGGAGCCCCTCCCTAAGTGTGGGCAGCACCGCCCAATAGGATGGTGGGTTGGATGGAATAAGAGCTGGAAGAACAAGGAGCAGATGCAGATGGAAGCTGGGCTCTTCTTGAAGGGGTTTTTGATGGCTGCTTTGATTGATCACCTGAGGATATTGGACTCTCACTTCTTCACTCTTCCAAAGTGGACTCTGCCAGTGATTCTCCAGGTAGTTTCCAGAAGCCTTGGTCTCCGACTAGGGTAGCACCATTGATCCCTCTTGTTCTGGGGGTTCTGCCTCCTGGACCGCACAGCTGCTGGTTCCTCCAGCTCTCCAGCAGCAGACGGCCATTGAGGACTCTCCAGCTTCTGGTCGTGTAAGACAATCTAATAAATCCCCTTTTATAATCATATTTCCTGTGGATTCTGTTCCTCTAAAGGACCCTGACTAATATACACAGGAAGAGCCATCTTTTAACAATTTTTATTTTGTTTTCCGTGGTAGATTTTTAAAAAAAATTTTTTTAGATGTTGATAGACCTTTATTTTTATTCATTTATTTATATGTGGTGCTGAGAACCCAGTGCTTCACACCTGCTAGGCAAGTGCTCTACCGCTGAGCCACAACCCCAGCCCTCCATGGCAGATTGATTATAGAGGTAACCCGTTTTACGTCCCTTCCCATACCAGTGACCAGGTAGCAACTTGTGACAATACATCGGGTATTTCCCACCCCTTGGATCTGATCTGGTCCTATGACTTACTTCAGAGCAGTGCTTGTGGCGGAAGTAACATGTTCTGGTTCTAAGGGCAGGTCTTAAAGAGTCTGACTACTCTTCCTCTTGGATCACTAGGCTGGTCTACTGTAGGATGAGACCACCTGGAGCTGAGGGCCTCAGCCCACTTGTCCCAGTTGAGTCTTCAGACATGCTAGAGGGCACACCTAGGTTCAGCCAATCCACCTGGTGTGCCATGCAGCTGATGTGCCTCTGATATGAGTGAGCCCCATGAAGCCCAGCTCAGATTAGTGGAACCATCTAACAAGCTCATGAGAAATGCTGCATGATCATTTTTTGAAGCTACTAAATTTTAGAGTGTTTTGTTACACAGCAATAGCTAACTGATACATGGTATTAGCTTTCCATTGCCGTGACCCAAATATCAGGTACAAACAATTTGGAGGAGGAAAGGTTTATTTTGGTTCACAATTGTAGAGGTTTCAGTCTGTAGTAGGCTGACTCCATGGCTTTGGGCCTCAGGTGAGGCAAAACCTCATGGCAGAGGAACATGGTAGAAGGAAGTTTCTCAGCTCACGGCAGCCAGGAAACAGAGAGAAAAAGAGAGGACGGGACAAGTGTCAAGATATAATCCCCAAGGATATGACCTGCTTCCTCCAACCATGCCCCACCTGCCTACAGTTTCCCCCTTCTCCCATTTGAATCCCATTCAAGTGATTCATCTGTCAAGTGGATTAATCCATTGGTGAGCCACCCTGATCCAATGGCCTCCCCAAACCCCACCTCTGTTATGTTGTTGCATGGGGAACCAAGTTTCACCACATGAGCTTTGGAGGGACATTCCAGATCCAAACCAGAACACACACCTGCTAAGTGCATTCTTCTGCCCTTTGACTTGTTCAAGGTTGTCCAGTTGTGTCTCTGTGGGTCACCTCCCCATCCTCTAATCCTCTGGCACTCAGCTCTGGGAAAGCAAATTGCTAGTAAGGGACTTGGAGGAACACTGGGAATTAGCTAAGGGTGGTCTCAGTCTGGTCAACTCACCTCGCCAAGGAGGACAGGCTGCTCCTGGGAAGGCAGAACTTTTGGTACAGACTGTTATTTTTTTATTTTTTTATTTTTTTTTGGTACCAGGGATTGAACCTAGGGGTACTCCACCACTGAGCCACATCCCCAGCCCATTTTGTATTTTATTTAGAGACAGGGTCTCACTGAGTTGCTTAGGGCCTCGCTAAGTTGCTGAGGCTGGCTTTGGACTCGCGATCCTCCTGCCTCAGCCTCCCAAGTGCTGGGATTACAGGTGTGCGCCACTGTGCCCGGCAGACTCTGATATTTTTTTCCCTCGGAATTTTCCTCCTCCTCTGTGGAACAGTCACTCCAAGCCTGCTCTTTGGCTGTCACTCAAGGACTTTCATTCACGACCCTCCTAGGATGGCCCCACTGTGTCTTCCTGGAGTCCCTCCTCCAGGAATAGCCCTGCATTTTGGTGGAGGGAAACCTCAAATAACTTCCTGAGAAATGTTGGGCGCAAGGTCAACCCTGTGTCCATCCACATCTGGAAATAGCTTCCTCTTACCTTTAAACATTGACTGTTCCAGACGTCTAGGTTCAACACTGTTGTCCCTCAGAAACTTGGAAGCAGTGCTCAGTTTTCTACTCAGGCACCTGAGGCCCAGTGTGTCTCTCTGCACCCACTGGTTTTGGAAGCTTATAGGATTTATTTCCACTCTTCCTTATATTTTGAATTTTTTTCTTTAGTCCTGGGGATTGAACACAGGGGCACTTAACCTCTGAGCCACATCCCCAGCCCTTTTTATATTTTATTTAGAGACAGGTTCTCGCTGAGTTGCTTAGGTCCTTGCTAAGTTGTTGAGGCTGGCTTTGACCTTGCAATCTTCCTGCCTCAGCCTCCTGAGCCACTGGAATGACAGGCGTGCACCACTGTGTCTGGCTTACATTCTGAAATTTTATGCTGTTGCCCCAAGAGTCTTTTATTCATTATACTGGGCATTTAGGATCCCATTTATTTTGAGGGCCTACGTGCTTCATTTTGGGGAATTCCTCTATTATTATTATTTTTCTATTTCTGACCCCTTTTCTCTGTCCTGTTTTGGGGCTCCCATTAGGTATTTCAACCTCATGGATTGATTGTTTTTTGGTAGTGGGGGTTGAACCCCAGGGTACTTTACCATTAAGCCACATCCTCAGCCCTTTTTTAGTTTTTATTTTGAGACAAGGTCTTGCTAAGTTGCTGAGGCTGGCCTCCAACTTGCAATCCTCCTGCTTCAGCCTCCTGAGTCACTGGAAACACAGGCATGCACCACTGTGCCCAACGTGGATTGATTTTCTTGGTTTCTTATCTTTACATTCTAATTTTCTGCCTTTTTACCTGTTTGTTCCATATCATGGGAAAATTTTTTTCTACATAGACATAGACGTACATGCAAACATGTTTACATAAATAAATATATATTTACTTTTATCCAAACAACACTTTTTATATACTTATGACAACAGTACTTCAAATTAATGGACTTTTTTTGGTTTTCTTCTTTTTTGTATCATCTTATTCTTGGTTTATTTATTCAATATATTCTTTTCTAAAAGCTCCAAGATATAATTCATAGATTTCACAATTTATACTTATTTTATTTTACTTCTGGTACTGGGGAACTAACTAACCCAGGGGCCCTTTACCACTGAGCCACATCCCAGCCATTTTAATTTTTTATTTTGTGACCGGGTCTGAGTTGCTGAGAGTCTCGCTAAATGGCTGAGGCTGGCCTTAATCTTGCAATCCTCCTGTCTGGACCTCCTGAGTCACTGGGATTGTAGACATGCACCACCATGCCCAACACAATTCACATTTTTAAATAGTATACTTCAATGACTTTTAATATATTCACCGAGTTTTGTCTCAGTGACCAAATCAGTTTTAGAACATCTTTAATACCCATAAAAACGAATCTTGCAACCCTTAGCCACTCCATCCCTTTCCCCTCATTTCCATCCTGCCTCCCTGTCCCCTGCTGTTATGGTTTGGATGTGAGGTGTCCCCCAAAAGCTCACATGGGAGACAATGTAGAAAGGTTCAGAGGAGAGATGATTGGGTTGTAAGAATCTTAACCCAATCAGTGAATTAATCCCTAATGGGATCAATTGAAGTGGTGGGTGTGGCTGGAGGAGATTGGAATTGGGGCATGGCTTTGGGGTATATACTTTGTATCTGGAGAATCTCTCCCTCTCTCTCTGCTTCCTGTTGATGCGAGCTGCTTCCCTCTGCCTCGCTTTCCTGCCATAATGTTCTGCCTCACCTGGAGCCCCAAGGAATGGAGCTGACCTTCTATGGACTGAGACCTCTGAAACCGTAAGCCCCCAATAAACCTTTGCTCCTCTACAGTTGTGCTGCTTCGGTCATTTAGTCACAGTAGGGAAAAAGCTGAATAAAACACCCGCCAACCCATGACAACATTAATCCTCTTGGCTCTCCCATCTCCTTGTATCAGCCTTTAAGTAATTAAAGACATATGAGGGAAAAGAGGTGCCTGAGAGGCCATCCTGTCCCAAGAGACGTCCATAGAAGACAAAGATAAATGGTACTGATGAGAAAAGGAGGGTGTTATGGTTCAGATATGAACTGCCCCCCACAGGCTCCTGTGAAAGGCATGGCCTCTGCTCTATTGGGAGGTGCTGAAACCTTAGGGGGTGAGGCCGAGTGGAAGGACCTTAGGTCTTTTGTGGCATGTCCTGGAAAGGGACATTGGAACTCCAGGCCCCTTCCTCTCCCTCTCCCTCCCAGCCACCATGAGGTGAGCAGGTTTCCAGTGCTACACGCTCTTGTCATGATGCTGCTTTGGCTCAAGCCCAAAAGTGACAATGCCAACTGACCCTGAACTGAAACATCTGAATCCATGAGCCAGAATAAACCTTTTCTCCTTTTAAGTTATTTACCTCAGGGATTTTGTCACAGTGAGGGAAAACTGACTAACACAGATGGATAAACATACATGTGCAAGTACCACCAAAAGAAAATATTTGATTACAGTCATATTTGGACAAAAATTGAATTAAAGGACTGAAGAGTTAACTAGGACAAAGAAGCATGTTTTTTTAAAAAATTTTTTTTCAGTTGTAGATGGACACAATACCTTTATTTATTTGTTTTTAGATGGTGTTGAGGATCGAGCCCTGTTTCTCACACATACTTGGTAAGTGCTCTACCAGTGAGTCACAACTCCAGCTCAAGAAGCATGTTTTATAGGAGATATAATCCATGAAGAACCATACATCAAGAATTTTTCTGCATCTAACTTTTTTATCTTGAAAATTTTTCATTTGTTAAGATGCTTTTGGTTGCAAGTAACAGGAAATGCAAACCAACTTCATTTAAATAATTAGGGGAATTTGTTGGAGCTAACCTTTTTTTTTTTTTTAGTACCATTGATTGAACTCAGAGGCACTTAACTACTGAGCCACATCCCCAGCCCTATTTTATATTTTATTTAGAGACATGGTCCCACTGAGTTGCTTAGTGCCTTGCCATTGCTGAGGCTGACTTTGAACTCATGATCCTCCTGCCTCAGCCTCCTCAGTTGCTGGGATTACAGGTGCGCACCACCATGCCCGGCTGGACCTAACATTTTTACCTTGAAAAGATAAATTTCATCTCTTTTGTTAGATTGATTTTCAAGTATCATATATATATATATGTATATATATATATTTGGAGCTATTGTGAATGGGGTGGTTTTTTTCCTAATTTCTCTTTCAGTGGATTCATTACTGATAAATAAGAACATGCTTGATTTATGGATGTTGATTTTATATCCTGCTACTTGCTGAATTCATTTATCCTAGAAATTTTCTGGTGGAATTTTTTTGATCTTCTAAATATAGAATCATGTCATTGGCAAATACTGATAGTTCGAGTTCTTCCTTTCCTATTCGTATCCCTTTAATTTCTTTCATCTGTCTAATTGCTCTGACTAGAGTTTAAAGGACAATATTGAATAGAAATAGTGAAAGAGGGCATCCTTGTCTTGTTCCAGTTTTTAGAGGGAATGGTTTCAATTTTTTTCTGTTTAGAATGATGTTTGCCTTGGGTTTAGCATATATAGCTTTCATGATGTTGAGGTATGTTCCTCTGTTCCTAGTTTTTCTAGTGTTTTGAACATGAAGGGGTATTTTGTCAAATGCTTCTTCTGCATCTATTGAAGAGATCATATGATTCTTGTCTACTGATATGATGAATTATGTTTATTGATTTCCATATGTTGAACCAACCTTGCATTCCTGGGATGAACCCCACTTGATTGTGGTGCACTATCTTTTTTATATGTTTTTCTATGCAATTTGACAGAATTTTATTGAGAATTTTTTCATCTCTGTTCATCAGGGATATTGGTCTGAAGTTTTCTTTCTTTGATGTGTCTTTGTCTGGTTTTGGTATGGGATAATCAATATCTTATCATTTGATTTGTCCTTGCTACTCTTATGTGTTGCTCTTTTTGTTCTTGAAAAAAAGCAAAAAGCATGTGTTATTTTTGCAATATGAATCTTTATTTTATAAAAGGAAGCAAAAGATAAATGGGGGCTGGGGTTGTGACTCAGTGGTAGAGTGCTTGCCTTGCACGTGTGAGGCACCAAGTTGGATCCTCAGCACCACATTAAAAAAAAAAAAAAGATAAATGGGTTAAATTCAACCTAAGGAATGGGAAAAATGCAAATGACTCCAAGAAAATAAAACAAAGGAATTTCCAATGTCAAAAGCAGAAATTTGTGAGTTAGAAAACCAGTGGATTTGATCAATAAAGTGGAAAAAAATTCTCTGAAAAAGATAAATTAAAGACAGCTCTATGGTACACGATGATTAAGAGACAAGACACCAATACCTAACAATAAGAGAAAGAAATGGGAAGCTCTCTGGCCTCCCAACCAAATAACGGACTTGGATTCTTGTTCTGGCCTGGGTGGTTTTAGAGTCCCCAGAATTCAATGCAACTGGGAAGTGCAGAATTCTATGCAATTCGGAACTTCAGCTTAAAACTGCATCGCGATAAGGCAGGAAGTATTTTTGTGTGTGATTCAAACTTTTTAAAAAAACCAGTCTTTTCTAAAGATGGATTTATATACACTTCCCAAAATGAGAGCGTCGTCTGTCCTCCCTGTAGACTACGGAGTATATTAAAGTCGCTGGAGGCGGTAGGTGGAGAGTATTAGAAGGTGACATATCTGGGTGGCATCAGGGGCTGTGTCCGGGGATGCGCACACGACGTCAAGACAGGTGGACAACGGCCGAAAGCGGCGCATTCATCAAGGGCCGCAGACTTGCGCAGTGGCGGACAGGAGGCCTAGTCCGCATGCGCAGGCCAGGAGCGGGGCGGGCCCTGGAGGCGGGGCGAGGGCGGCTTGGGGGCGGGGCGAACCGCCGCCCCTAGGGATGGCGGCCTAGTCCGCATGCGCAGGCCAGGAGGCGGCCGGCCCGGGAGGCGGGGCGAGGGCGGCTTGGGGGCGGGGCGAACCGCCGCCCCTAGGGATGGTGGCCTAGTCCGCATGCGCAGTCCAGGGGCGGGGCGGGCTCGGGAGGCGGGGCGGGCTCGGGAGGCGGGGCGGGCCCGGGGGCGGGGCGAACGGCCGCCCCTGTGGCTAGTGGTCAGTGCCGGGCGCGTGGAGCTCAGGCCGCGTTCGCCGCCGTTCGGTTACAGCCGCCGCGGTCGTCCAGGTTCCTAAGCAGGCCTGGCCCGGTCCAGCCGGGAGTGACAGCGAGGCCCTGGAGCAGCCACCGTCCCCGCCGCCGGCGGCACCGGCAACGGCGCAGACCTCGCCGCGGATGGCGAAAGTGGGGGTCGTGCCCAACCGTCGCCTCGCCAGCGTCCGCGGAGTGCCCGCGTCCTCGCCGCCCGGGCGCCGCGCTCGTCTGTCGTCTCCGGGGACCAGCCACCAGCACTCCGAGGCCCGGGAGGAGATGCGGCGCCGCCTCCGGGGCCTCATCGACGGCAGCCGGGTGATGATCTTCAGCAAGACCTACTGCCCTCACAGCACGCGGGTAGGTGGGCCCGGGCGATGAGGGTCCTTCCCCCGTCCCCCGGGCCCGGGGCCCAGCTCTGCCCGTTTGGCCCTGAGGGCGACGCGGGTGCGGGCGCTCAGGCCTCCGGAGCAGGGTGCCAGGCGAGGCAGCGCCCGGGACCGGCACGGGGACCCGGGACGGCGGGCTGGACAGAGCCTGGCACCGCAGCCTCTGGGTCAGCCACGGGTCCTGTCTCTCCTGGCTGTTAATCTGATGTTGACTTGTTAAAAAGTTCATCAAGACAGAAAAAAATAAATCTTTTGAAAGTTTTGTCTTTGGTAAAACGGTAGTGCCAACCGAGGCCACGACTGCGGGGTCGGTAGAACAGGGTTCAGATCCCACTGCTTAACCGGGTGTCCTTGACCAGGTTCCAGAGCTGGGCAGAAGCTTCCTCTCCAAATCTTGTAAAATGAAGGTAAAGGAAAAGGATTAAAAAGTCAGGGGTACTAGCCGGGCGCGGTGGCGCACGCCTGTAATCCAAGCGACTTGGGAGGCTGAGTCAGGAGGATCACGAGTTCAAAGCCAGCCTCAGCAACTTAGCGAGGCCCTAAGCAACTCAGTGAGACCCTGTCTCTAAATAAAATACAAAATAGTGCTGGGGATGTGGCTCAGTGGCCGAGTGTCCCTGAGTTCAATCCCTGGTTCCAAGAAAAAAAAAAAAAAAAAAAAAAAAAGTCAAGGGTACTTTTAAACTCTTCTGCACATTACCCTAACTTTGGTGTCGGGGGAGGCATTCAGCCTTACTTCTGGAGATAACTGTGCTCTGAGTTTTAAGGGTACCCCACTCAGACATGGACCTTTGGAAGATAATCCACCTGTAAAATAGGGACTGTGAATATTTTGAAATTTATTTCAATTAGCAGAAAGATAAAATAATGAAACTTGGAAGATAATATGCAAAGCATGAACTGTTGGGTCAGCTCATGAAATGATAGGCTGTTCTTCAAATTGAGGTTACATATCTATAGTTTCTTAGGACCTGTATTCTTGCATATTAATTTTAAAGAGTAATAAAATGATGTTAGTAGCTTGGAAGCCTCCCCACCCCCAGGTTAACCACTGTCTGAAATTGCTTACCCTTCTTTCTTGGCCTGTTTTGGGACTTTATGTAAGCAGAATCACATGCGTATTCTTTTGCAGGTTTTCTCTTCTACATGTGATTTCAAGATGCTTGCATGTTCCTACCTGTACCTGTGATTCATTAATTTTTGTTCCTGATAGTCCATAGGGTGAATCATGCCACAGAATTTGATTATGCTGTTTATGTTCTTAAGCACAATGTAGCTGCATGCCTATTCTTGGGCATACCTCCTCTGCACACATGTAAGACTTAACTCTAGGGTATCTTGAAGCTGAATTGGTGGGCCATGGAGGATGCATGAAATCAGCCACATTACCAAGGTAATGCACAATTGCTTTTCTTAGTGGTTATACTGGTTTACCCTCTTGGTTATGTAGAATAGTTCCTTTCAGTCTATATCTTTGCTAACAGGTGATATTTAAAATTTTTGCTATTCTGGCATTTATGAAGTGGCTTGAATTTTACATTTTCTTGATGAAGTTCATATGTTTATGGTTCATTTGAATTTCTTCTAGGAATTGTCAAGTCTTTTGCTTATTTTTCTATAGAGTTGTTTTGTTGTGCAGATTTGTAGACATTTATTGTATATTTTGCATACTAATCCTTTGGTTATATATATGTATATATACATATATATGACTTCTTATTTTTCTCTCTTCATAGGATGCTTTCGTCAAGTGAAGTTTGCAAGTTTAATGTAGTTGAACCTGTCACTCTTTTTTCCTTTATAGCTTGTTCTTTTTCTGTCTTTTTGTTTAGTTTTGTTTCTGTTTTGGGCACCAGGGATTGAACCCAGGGGTGCTTTTACCACTGAGCCCCAGCCCCAGCCCTTTTTTATGTTTCATTTTGAAATAGGGTCTCGCTAAGTTGTTTCGGGCCTCGCTGAGTTGCTGAGGCTGGCTTTGAACTTTAGATCCTCCTGCCTCAGCCTCCCAACCCACGGGGATTACAGGTGTACACACCATACTCTGCTCTTCTTGTGTCTTATTTAGGAAATCTTTCTATTCTCTCTTGTCATAAAGATCTTTTTCTGACTTAGCTCCTGAAAGTTTTATAAGCGTGCTTTTCACACTCTCTTTTTCTTTTTTACATAACTTTCTTTAGTCCATCGATATTGGTAATGTGAGTGAAAATCTAGTTTGTTTCTTTATGGCCTAGTTGGCTGTGGTCACTAATTCCTTTCCACATGGGCTTGAATGGTCATGTGTCATTGATCAGGTCCTTATACATGTATTGGTCTATTTCTGGGATCTGTTTTCTATTTATATATTTTTAGTTGTCCTTCGGAGTTTGTAGAAGAATCAGGAGTTCAGATTCATGTCTGTCCACTGTATCCCTGGTGCGTAGAATAGCATCATATACTATAGGTTGAAGGAATAGCCTTAGAGCATTCTAGCCAAATCTTTCCTGACACAGAAAATCTTAGGGTACATGAACCTCTATTCTGGGGGTATCAGTTCTTCTGGTAATGTAGCCACCACTTTGAGTCCCCTTACATAATTGGACAGTTCAGATCATTGGGATTTTTTAAGTGAATCAAAATCTGCCTTCCTGACACATTAACTCCCTCCTGGGGAGGTGAGCATTGCCCCAGTGGGCAGAATTATGAACCCCTCTTCTTCCTGGATGGCAGAGCTTCCAGTACTTTTCCTGAGTGGTTTTCTCACCTGGCCAAGCATCCTGCTTTCTTTTTTTTTTTTTTGGAACCAGGGATTGAACCCAGGGGCACTCCACCACTGAGCCACATCCCCAGCCCTATTTTGTATTTTATTTAGAGACAGGGCCTCACTGAGTTGCTTAGGGCCTTGCTAGGTTGTTGAGGCTGGCTTTGAACTCACGATCCTCCTGACTCAGTCTCCCAAGTCGCTTGGATTACAGGCGTGCGCCACCATGCCCGGCTCTTCACTCTTGAATTCATACACTTGTTGATTATTTTTTTTTTCTTCTCTTGGTTAGCTTTTAAAACATATTGCGGTAAAATACATGCTACATAAAATTTATAGTTGTTACCATTTTTAAGAGTAGAATTCAGTGACATTAAGAATAATGACTGCTAGGCACTGTGGCGCACACCAGTAATCCCAGCGGCTTGGGAGGCTGAGACAGGAGGATGGCAAGTTGGAGGCCAAGCTCAGCAACTCAGTAAGTGACTTAGCAAGACCCTGTGTCTAAATGATATATAAAAGGGGCTAAGGAATGAGGCTTAGTGGTTAAGCACCCCTGGTTTCAATCCCAGGTACCAAAAAAAAAAAAAAAAAATCACATTGTTGTACAAGAATAAACACCCTCCATCTCCGGAACTTTTTCATCTTTTTAAACTGAAAGTCTGTATCCATTAATTGTTAACTCCCCTTTTCTCTTCCGCCATCACTGGTAACCTCCCTTCTACTTCCTGTGAGCGAATTTGACAACTTTCATTAGCTCATCCGAGTGAAATCATGCAGCACTTGTGTTTTGTGTCTGACTCATTTCACTTGGTGTAATATCCTCCAGGTTCATCTGTGTTGTAGGATTTATCAGAATACCAGACCAAGGAAACTCCACGTCACGGCCAACTGCAAGAATGGGATCCTAATTAGGATAAGTTATATTCCATATGTATAATATGTCAAAATACACTCTACTCTCATGGATATCTAAAACAAACAACCAAAAATTTTAAAAAGAATTTTTCTTCCCTTTTTAAGACTGAATAGTATTCCATTGTAAACAATATAGCACATTTTGTTTATCCACTCAAGCATCAACAACTGAGTTGCTTCCACCTTTGGGCTGTGGTTGGTAATGTGACAGTGAACATTAGTGTACAAACAAATGCCTGTTTGAGTCACTGCTTTCATTCTCTTAGGTATATACCCAGAATGGAATGGCCAAGTCATAAGGCATTTTCACTTTCAATGAACTGTCGCTGTTTCCCCCAGTGGCTTCGCTGTTTTACATTCCTACCAACAGTGCACAGGGGTTCCCATTTTGCCATATTTTCATTAATACTTGTCATTTTTTGCTTTTTAAAAAATAATAGTTATCATGATCTAGGAGGCGGTATCTCATCATGGTTTTGATTTCCATTTCCCTGAAGGTTAGCGGTGTTGAACATGATGTGCTTATTTTCCATTGGTATATTTCTTTGGAGAAATATCTATCCAACTGCTTTTTTCAAGTGCTCCATTTTTAATTGTGTTTTAAAGTTCTTTTTTGTTATTGAATTTTAGAAGTTCTCTGTGTCATATAGATTGTAATCCTTGAGGTACGGGATTTGCAAACAATCCGTCCAGTTCCTTGAACTGCCTTTTTACTTAGTTGATTGTGTCCTTTGATGCACAAGACCTTTTGTGTTTTGTGACAGCAAATGTGTCTATTTTCTCTTTTGTTCCTTGTGGCTTTGATTTCTATTCAAATCCAACATCTTTGCCCTATGTCTTTTTATTTTTTATTTTAATTTTTTTGTCCCAGAGATCGAACTCAGAGGTGCTTAACTGAGCCACATCCCCAGCCCTTTTTATATTTCATTTAGAGACAGAGTCTCACCGAGTTGTTTAGGGCCTTGCTAAGTTGCTGAGGCTGGCCTCCATCTTGCCATCCTCCTGCCTTGGCCTCCCCAGCTGCTGGGATGACAGGCGTGGGCCATTATGTTTGGTCTTTAATCTTATTTTTAAACATACCCTGTTTATTTGAAGCATAGTAAGGGGGAGTTCTGTGTGCCCCTCCCTAATCCAATTATTCATGTTACATGAGTCACAAGGAGTGAACCAATAATGACATGTTATTAATCATGAATTGCTCAAGTCTAGACTTGGTTCAGATGTCCTCAGTTCTCCTAAGGTCCCTTCTGCTCCAGGTTCCAGTCTAGGGTGTCATATGACATTTAGTTGTCAGGTCTTCTTAGGATCCTCTTGGCTGTGACAGTTTCTCAGGCCTTCTTTGATGACCTTGACAGTTGCAAGAGGACTGGTTAGGTGTTTTGAGGAATGTTCCTCATGGGTTTGCAGAATGTTGTTCTCATGGTTAGATCGCGGTTTCTGGGTTTGGGGAGGAGGTCCATAGAAGTGAAGTTCCTTTTTTATTTTAATTTTTTTGTCCCAGGGATTGAACCCAGGAGTACTTGCCCACTGAGCCACATCCCCAGCCCTTTTTATTTTTTATTTAGGGACAGGATCTCACTGAGTTGCTTTGGGCCTTGCTAAGTTGCTGAGGCTGGCCTCCAACTTGTGATCCCCCTGCTTCAGCCTCCTGAACTGCTGGGATGACAGGCATATGCCACTGTGCCCAGCTGCCCTGTCTTTTTCTTTTTTTTTTTTTTGGAACCAGGGATTGAACTCAGGGACACTCGGCCACTGAGTCACATCCCCAGCCCTATTTTGAATTTTATTTAGAGACAGGGTCTCACTGAGTTGCTTAGAGCCTCGCTAAGTTGCTGAGGCTGGCTTTGAACTCGTGATCCTCCTGACTCAGCCTCCCAAGTCGCTTGGATTACAGGCGTGCGCCACCACGCCCGGCACTGCCCTGTCTTTTTCTAAGAGTTATGTTTTTTAGCTTTTACATTTAGATCTTTGATCCATTTTGAGTTAGTTTCTGTCATGGTTTTAGGTCAGGCTTCAGTTTCATTATTTTGTGTGTGGATGGCCAGTTGTTCTGGCACCACGTGTCGAAGACTGTTCTTCCCCTTTTAGGTGGTCTTGGCACTCTTGTCAAAAATCAAGGCTTGGGCTGCGGCTGCAGGTCAGTGGCAGAGCGCTTGCCTAGCATGTATGAGGCCCTGGGTTCGATCCTTAACAGCACATAAAAATATACAAAGAAAATAAAAGCACGTTGTCCATCTACAAAACAAACCCCAAAAACCAAAAAACAGAAAACCAAGACTCTCTTTCAGAAGTCTCCATTCTCTTCTGTTTCTCTTTATATCTATATTTATGCCAGTCACATTCTATTTGATTACTATAGCTTTGTAGTAAGTTTTGAAATCAAGAAGTGCAAGATGTCCAATTTTGTTCATTTTCAAGATTTTTTTTTGGCTTTATAGGACTCCTGGAGATTCCATCTGAATTTTAGGAAAGATTTTTCAATTTCTGAGAAAAATAAACATTATTGAGATTTTGATAGGGATCGCATTGAATCTGTGTATTGCTTTGTATATTATTGAAAACAGCAAAATGTTTCTAATCCATGAACACGAGGTGTCTTTCCACTTACTGGTATCCTCTTTTATTTCTTTCATCAATAGTTTGTAGTTTTTAGCGCATAAGTCTTTACCTTCCTCTAAGTTTATTCCTAAGCAATTTAATTCTTTTCATGCTATCATTAATGGAATTCTTATCTTAACTTCCTGTTTGAGTCATTCCTCTTATAGTGTATGGAAAAGCAATTAATTTTTATGTGCTGATTTTGTGCCCTGCAACTTTGCTGATTTTGTACATTTTAACCGTTTCGATGTGTATGTGACTTTGAAATCTTCAAAGTTTTCTACATATAAGATCATGCTACTTGTGAACAGAGACAATTTTACTTCTTTTCCAATTTGGACAAGAATTTGATTCCTTTTTCTTGCCTTATTGCTCTGCCTTAATGCTGTATGGAAATAGAGTGGGGAAAGCTGGCTTCCTTCCTGATCTTAAAGGAAACATTATCAATATTATGCCATCTAGTATGATTTTGGTTGTGGGAAGAAGTCTGGAGCTCTTTGCTCTCATGCTCTGCCT
>JAJEJO010005130.1:49788-71778 GCA_020662805.1 Glaucomys volans | reverse complement strand
CAGGGTCTCACTGAGTTGCTTAGGGCATCGCTAAGTTGCTGAGGCTGGCTTTGAACTTGCGATCCTCCTGCCTCAGCCCCCCGAGTCACTGGGATTACAGGCGTGGGGATTTCTTTTGGTTTGCCTTACAGGTTGGGGTGATGGCGATCATGGTCCCATTACTTTCCACCTGCTGTAGTTGGGGTATATAACTTTTGATGTAAGTAGAGCTGGATGGAGCAAGGGAGCCTCAGTGACTCAGAACAGGAGGTAGGAGCGCGAGAGGTGCTGGTGGCCTGTCATTCTGAGAGATATTGTTTCGGGAGCTTGTTTTCTATGCCACACTTTAAGTTGGGTTCCCACCAGACTGATCTCAGGCAGGGGAGGGAGGGAGCAGGGTGTGTATAGCTGATGGGTCAGACTATCCCTGCTGTTCCTGAGATCTAATTGATTTTCTTGCATAAATGCTGAACGCTCTTAGGAAATTTCCAGAACCTGTGAAAATAGTGTTCACAGTTGCACATGTGTTACCAATAGGCGGAGGGCTCTTGTGCTCAATTCAGATAGAAGTCACGAACAGGCAAAGAGCCGCTCCCTTACTTTTAGCAACTCTGATCTTCAAGGGCCACAGCCTTTTCTCTCGAGTGTTAGCAGCTCTCCTCGTTGCTCCTCTAGCAATGGAACTAACAGCTCCTCCTGCATCCTGAGCTAGCAGCTCTCCCAGCCCCTCTACCTGCAGCTCCCATAAGCTCTCCTCCTGTTAGTGATCTTGGTGTTACCAGTTCCTGCTTCTGCCCGTTTTCAATGCCAGAAGCCTTTAGTGTTAACACGTCTTACTGCAGCTGGGTCAGTCTACTCTATTCAAGGTGGAAATCATGAATGTGCAAAATAAAACCCTCTGAAAGAGGTTTTGTTAGGACGTAGGCTGCAGCGTAAAGGGAGGCAGTACGTAGACTGAGCCCATTAAGGGTGGGACGAGGGACAAAAAGGACAAGTTATGAGTGTGTACAGTGTTTTTTTCCTTCATCATGTGTAGGGGACGGGCTGCTCATGAACCAGAGTGAGGACGTGTGAAGCAGTTGCAGAGGGGGGCAGTCATCCACGTGTCTGCAGGGTCTCTGAAGCTGCCGCCACCAAAGCATATTCTTCTGGTGCAGTTGTGGGGTGTCTGATGTACCCGTGGCTGGAGCCACGTTTCCTGGAGCAGCCATGAAGCATGTGGAGGAGCCAGGGCTGTCAGAATGCAGCTTAGCTGGGCTGCCCAAGAGGCGGTCACTGGGCAGTGTGCTCCAGGGCGATGGGAGCACCCAAGCAGCCAGCGTGGGGCAGAGACCCAGTGGCTGTCAGCAAAATGTAATGCATGTTTGAAAAGCAGAAATGCAGGAAGCACCCTTTGGATTGAAAGGTTGGGCTTTTCTGCTCTCTCAGGTGTTTTGCTGTGGAGTGGGTCTGCTGAGCCAGAAGCGGAACCTCAGGGTTTTATGTAAAGTGCTGAGAGCACTAAAGGGTGTTTTTTGTTATCGTTTTGGTGCCAGATATTAAACCCAGGGGCGCTTAGCCACTGAGCCACATCCCAGGTCCTTTTTAAAAATATGTTATTTAGAGACAGGGTCTCACTGAGTTGCTGAGTGCCTTGCTTTTGCTGAGGCTGGCTTTGAACTCATGTTCCTCCTGCGTCAGCCTCCGGAGCTGCTGGGATTATAGGCATGTGCCACCATGTCCAGCTGCACTAAAGGGTTTTAAACAGTGTGACACAAAGTGGGTTTGAAAAGGCCACTTTGACTGTAATTTTGAGAACTGAAAGGGACAAACTTGATGCAGGGAGAACTATTGGGATGTTACTGAGAAATTCTATTAGTAAATAGGTGTCTCAAATTTGAGATGTCAGCTGTGGGGAACTAGGAGAATTAACCAGTTCAAGACAAAGACTTATGACTTAATAATTGCTATGATTGAATGGGTGGGAGTTAGTTTGGGGCTGGAAGATATTGCCTGAGAGGGAGGCGTTATGATGACTCTTAGTCAGACCTTTGCCAAGTTATTACCATGCCAATTTTGCTCCAGGTCCTGATCCTGTGTGTCTAGGTGATGCCCATGCTGTTGTTCTTCTGCCCACTGTTTCAGTACAAGGCTTTGGGGTTTCTTATTTAAACAAATGATGAGCCATGCTGTAGTGAAGTGGTCAACCTGCCTGTTTTCGCTCCTGGAGGGCAGAGACCGTGTCTGTTTATCTTTGTATCTCGGTGACTTAGAACAGCAGATGACCCATCCTGGTGATGATGGAGAAGGTAGGTTGACTGAGTTAATGACAATTGAAAGCAAACTCAGAAAGGGGAGAGGTGTGTGGAAGAAGGTGAGTTGCTTTTGGTGGATGGTGCCTGTAGGACATCCTGGTGCCAGAAAAGAGACCTGAGCAAAAGTTGTAGATTCGAGAGTTGTTATGGTTTAGATGTGTCCCCCCAAAGCTCACATGGGAGACAGTGCAGGAAGGTTCAGAGAAGTGACTGGGTGGTGAGAGCCTCAACCCCATCAGTGCATTGCTCCCTGGGGGGTCAGCTGGTGGTCCCTGGAGGCAGGTGGTCGGGTGAAGGAGGTGGGCATTGGGGGGTGGCCGTGGGGACATGTTTGCATCTGGGAGTGGAGTCTCTGTCTGCTTCCTAGTCACCATGGGAGCTGCTTCCCTCCACCACACTCTTCCTCCATGATGTTTAGCTTCACCTCAGGCCCCGAGGAATGGAGCCTGCTGTCTATGGACTGAGCCCTCTGCCACCGTGAGCCCCAAATACCCTTTTTCTCCTCTACTGTTGTTCTGATCAGGTCTTTTAGTCACAGTGTGAAAAAAAATGACTAAAACAAGAGTCATAAGGACAGATATGTCAAAAGAAGACATGAGAATGGTTGAGATTATTGTGGGAAATCGTATAGCAGAAAGAGTAAAGAACAATAGGTCAGAGCCCATTTTCGTAAAGAACATTATTGTGGGCATCCTTATTATTCTGCCATATTGCATAACTGTTGAAACTTTTGTGAGAGTGAAACAGGTGAATTTCTGTTACAGGTTAAAGAACTCTTTTCTTCCTTGGGAGTTGACTATAACATCTTGGAACTCGATCAAGTTGGTAAGTAGATAGTTAGCACACATTGTTGTTTGTAGCGAATGCCAACAAGATTGACTTCTTCCCATGCACTTTTGTTCAATTCAATTTACTCTTGTCTCTTTGGATTAGACGAGCCATTTTTGTCTGTATTCAGCCATGCAGAAAATGAGCCCTTATGTGACAGATCATTTGGTGTAGATTTTCTTATTATATGTTTTTCATATTTGAGGGAAGGGAGTGGGAGGAAAATATATAAGCTGCTTACTTGGAATATTTGAAGTATTTCAGATGTATCTGCCAACTCTCTAGCAAAATAGCTGAAGCTGTAATGAATGAAAGAAACAGATTTCCTGCTTCCTGACCGTGTTTCCCATGGGGAGAGCATACTAAGGTTTTAGTTTTATACTTCAGACGCCTTGGCATCCTTGCATGTGATTCATTGAACACTTTGCACATAGGTTGGGGACCGTCATGATCAGAAGTACTCAATCTCTGCCTTCTGGAGAGGAGCCAGGAAACACTGGCTGTTTCCTCCATGTCACTACAGGAAGTGGGATATTCTTGAATCTTCAGGCTCCTCTGCAGAGTTCACCCAATGAGGCGGTCTTAGGTGGTCATGGCCCAGTTTTATTTTCAGCATTGGAGAGTAAATTTTGCTTAATGCTCATGCACATTTTTCAAATGCAATTGTAGGAAGTGTTTTCTGAGTTAGAATAATAGAGAGGGTTCTTATAATTGTTGAATTATAAATCAAAAGCTAATTTAGGAGCTGGTGTTGTGGCTCAGCAGTAGAGCACTTGCCTAGCATGTGTGAGGCACTGGGTTTGCTCCTCAGGACCACATAAAAATAAAGTTATTTTACAAAAGAGCTCATTTAGAAAGCTCTATTTTTAAAGGAATTGGTAGACTGATCTTCAGTTTTTTGAGGTTCCCTCTGAAAGCATGGGTGTTTTTCCATCTTGAGTCATTGTTTCATAACGTTATAAGCACATTACAGGTGTGTCCAGTATTCCAGGTGTGTCCACGTGAGCATTGTAATGTTGTAATCCTTCAGTTCACCTTCCAAAGGCTTGGAGCCATTGACACAAGGCCTTCATTTAATTTTTTTTCTTTAGATGACGGGACCCGTGTTCAAGAATTGCTGACAGAAATCACTAATCAGAAAACCGTGCCCAATATTTTTGTGAATAAAGTGCATGTGGGGGGATGTGACAGAACTTTCCAGGTAATCGTAGTGCCTGTTCTTCAATACTGTTTGTTCACGTTTGCTTTTCAAAAGCGTTTCAATGAGAAGCAAATGGTTTTTAGAAGTTACTTTTGTCATTCTGAAGTTGTAAAGTGGAAAATCATTTAGGCTGGTTATCAGCTAATCTTGATTACTTTATAGGAAATTAGCTTTTCTACCAACCTGAACCTCAGAGGCTAAGAAGGAGAACGTTTTTGAATGAGGTTACCAGGCCAAATAGGTGTGCCACCCTGGGGCCAGGACAGGTCTGCTCCTCCTGATGGGGAGAGAAAGGAAGGCTGTTCCCCAGTGAAATGAGGTCAGCACAGACATTCTTGTCTAGGGTAATGAGGATTCTTGTCAAGGTTGCTAACCCTGGCAAGATTTGCACAGGCCCATGGATTTTAGTTGTTTGATTTGTAGGACTGAGGTCGTAGCTCAGTGGCAGAGCGCTTGCCTAGCATGTGTGAGGCACTGGGTTCCATCCTCAGCACCACATAGAAATAAATAAATAAAATAAAGGTATTATGTCCATCTACAACTAATATATATATATATGTACATATATATATAAATTTTTTTATTTCTGAATCGGATCCTCTGCACCATACACACACACACAAAATGTTTTTAAAAATAAAATCCTCGTTTTATAATAAGTTCTTTAATTAAAATTCCCTCCCATTCTCTCATATATATATATATATATATATATATATATATATATGCAAATGTTAGCAACCAGTGATTGACTAAATACTGATTTGAAATCTTAATTGAGAATTATATTTTGGTTGGGAAAGAAATGATTGTCTGCATTGCATGTTAATATGTGATCCATATTGTTATGTAGCAACATGCTTTATTAGTTCTAGAAGTTACCACCCAGCGTGCAAGGTGGTAGGTGCTATCATTACAGCCCCTCAACACTTTCTGAACTGGCCTCAGTCCCCACCTGGAATGTGGGGGATGTCAGAGAATGGGTCTGGGGGTACAAAGATGGCAGGTCTATTTGAGGAGCAGAAGGCTTTTTCTTGGGTAGCATGCCCTTAGGAGATGGATTTCCCTAAGGGCAGCGAAAAGTTAAGAGGCCAGGTGGAGTTCTTTTTGGGACATTCTCTAAGCTGTCTTGGGCACCCATTCTTCAGTGATCACCTGGCATCTGACGAGTCCCTGAAGTTATGCAACAAGCACCTGTTGTGCCCCCAGGAAGGGCTGATTTGAGCTCGCTCTTTCTAAATCTGAGGGTGGGGGATTGGGCAACTGACTTGGTGTTAGAAAAGCTTGCTAAATCACTCATCAAGCCTCTCCCCTCATCTGAGCTACGTCTGATCACTACATGGGCCACATGAGCACACGACTGTGGTACAGAACCAGTATCGTGATCCTTACTGAAAGAAAAATTGGCGAGAGATTTGTTTTGAGTAGGAAGTTCACAGGTATAGCTACAAAATTTAGACAGACATAATAAATCCAGAAAATATTGCTGGTGATGTGTAACAATTGTTTTCGAAAGAAAGACGAGCACAGGCAGGGCATGGTGGCCATGCCTGTCATCCTACTGTTTCAGGAGGCTGAGGCAGGAGGATTGCAAGTTTGAGGCCAGCCTCAGTAACTTAGTGAGGTCCTAAGCAGCTTAGCAAGGTCCTATCTCAAAATAAAAAGGGCTGGGAATGTGGCTCAGTGATTAAGCATCCCTGGGTTCAATTCCCAGTACGCCCCTACCCAAGAAAAGGAGACTGACATAGAAGAACAAGGATCTTGAAAAGCGATTCTTGGTTATTCCAATGCATTTGACCTAATCTGCCGTACTTACAAAGCCACACCCTCTTGGTCGCTGGACACATGCTGCCTATTCGGTAGTAGGTCAGAACAGACAAAAGTCTGTGTACCTAGGCATAAATTCTAACTAGATCGACCCCACTTGCACTTACACAGAGAAATGGATAATTATAGACCTGTTGGTCCTAAGATGTTTTTGTAAACGGAAACCAGGCCGATTGAACATAGGGTGCAAGTATACAGTTTGAAACCTGAAGTCACGCAGTGTCTTTCTCCTTTGGCAAACCACAGGCACATCACAGTGGTTTATTACAGAAGCTCCTTCAGGAAGGCTCAGCAAATGATTATGATCTCATCGTCATCGGCGGTGGTTCTGGTGGCCTCTCGTGTGCAAAGGTAGGATCACAGTGAAACTCAGAGTTGATTTTCCTGGTCGTTACCATAACCGTCTCTTCTGCGTATTTTTTTTAAATCAAAAAAATCTAATTTTGGGGCAGTCAGGGGGGAGTTACCAGGGATTGAACTCAGGAGCACTCGACCACTGAGCCACATCCCCAGCCCTATTTTGTATTTTACTTAGAAACAGGATCTCACTGAGTTGCTTAAGGCCTCACTTTTGCTGAGGCTGGCTTTGAATTCGAGATCCTCCTGCATCAGCCTCCTGAGCTGTTGGGATTACAGGCATGTGCCACCATGCCCAGCACAAAAAAATCTAATTTTAACATTACAATCTAAGCTTTTATTTTAATAGCCAATTTATTATTTTTATTTTTAGTATTTTTTTAGATGTTGATAGACCTTTATTTTATTATGTGGTGCTGACAATCGAACCCAGTGCTTCACACATGCTGGGCAAGTGCTCTACCACTGAGCCACGACCTCAGCCCAATAGCCAGTTTAATTCAGGGAAAAGACCATGTTAACACAGAAAAACAGACTTTTTATTTAAGGGAGAGAAAAATTGGGGAGTGAGAAAATGACTAGATCTTTAAATATAGTTTTGTTTTGTTTTTTAATAGGAAGCTGCCATTTTGGGAAAGAAGGTCATGGTTCTCGACTATGTGGTCCCATCACCTCAGGGCACATCCTGGGGTAAGCTGCTGTTCTTGTTCTTCTCTGATCTTGACATGCATTGCTTTTTTAAGTACATATGTGTATAATTTCATTTAATCCCCGCACAGTCTTGAGAGATTAAGTAACCCCTTCCATAATTGAGGTGACTGAGTCTCAGGTCATAGGTCACAGGTAGTAACACTGCAAAGATAATTCAGAAGTCATTGAGGAGAATTTTGCAAATCAAAAAGAATTCCATGACCTGAGGATTCTGGCACTTACATTTTTACACAGTGATCAGCGTGTGTACTGGGTCCTGGTCTCCTAGGTCGCCATGAACCTTTAAGTGTGTGTTTCTGCACCAATTTCATAGTTGAGTTGAGGGTCTGCACAGTGAAGAATTAGGGTCTATAGTCATCACAGCTAAATAAGGAACACGGTATGGTCCCAGCCCTTGACTCTGCACCGTAGACCAGAGTGGTCACCTTGCCAGGTTATTTTTCTTCTCAATAAAATAGAACACACAGGGCTGGGGATATAGCTCAGCTGGAAGAGTGCTTGTCTCACGGCCCTGGGTTTAATCCCCAGAACCACAAAAAGAAAAAAAAAGGAATACACAGATTTTGTACTGGACATTTGCTGTTTATACTTGTGTTCTTCCCTCTCTGCCCTGTTCTGTGCTCGGAAGACTAATCGGTTGTCAGCCTGGCCCTCTGGCTTCTGGTCAAGGTTGACTAGTGGTGTAATGAGGGGGAGAGCAGAGCAGAGTGGAGCTGGGTCCTTATTCCTCTGCTTCCCTCCAGGCCAGGTCACTGGGGGCTGCCTTCCTTCCTTCCTGAAGGCCACCTTGGTCAGACAGGTGACCTCCTCTGGATCAGGCACTCACTCAGGTTTCTTGCCCTCAATGGGGCTGCCATGAGCCCCTGCTTTCCCTAGTTTAGGATATATGCTGTTCCTTCTTGCTCTTCCTGCCCACATCTTGTAATAATTTCTTTTTTTTTTTTTGGAACCAGGGATTGAACTCAGGGACACTCGGCCACTGAGCCACATCCCCAGCCCTATTTTGTATTTTATTTAGAGACAGGGTCTCACTGAGTTGCTTAGGGCCTCGCTAAGTTGCTGAGGCTGGCTTTGAACTCGTGATCCTCCTGACTCAGCCTCCCAAGTCACTTGGATTACAGGCGTGCGCCACCACGCCCGGCTTGCAATAATTTCTTCACGAGCATTCTAGAATTTTCTAGAACCCTGACGCTAAAATGCAAAAATCATTTTTTAACGCTCAAGCTAACTCAAAACCTTTTAGCCTACAATTTCATATAGTAAAACAAGGGACCTTATCTTTTCCTCGAATGTTCTTGTGGTGTCCGTACAGTCTTCTTCTTCCCCCCTCTTTCCCTGTATCTTTGCTTTCTCTCTTTTCTATCCAGAAATTATTCTACTTATCTAGCATACAAGGAGAGGCTGCAGTGAAAGAGGGAGTCCCTGACAGGTGCCCTGCAAAGGGGCCTTCAGGCGTGGTCTGTTTGTGGTGTCCGATTTCAGAGTAGATGCCACCAGGCAACTTGGGGTGGACTGTGACTGTTGCTCAGAGGAGCAGAGTCACAGCGAAGAGAAGCCTGGCGGCTGAGATTCTGACCCCTCACGGAACATGCCTCAGCCTAATGTGCTTCTCATCCCTTTGTGGGTTAGACTAGGTGAAAGTCTTAGACTCTGTGCACAGGAAGCTTCACATACACATTCATGTGTGTGTTCGTTGTGGGTCTTTTCCAGGCGCTGAGTTATTCAGAAAGTCAGACTCAGTCACTCGTGTCTTCTTCTCAGTGGGTATTGTCCCTGCCCCACTTCAGCTTGTGTTTTCCATGTTTTAATACCACTGTGCAAGTGTTAGAAACCACACGTGTGCACACACACACGCACACACACGCACACACGCATTACAGCTGTTACTTTCTTTCCCAGGCCTTGGTGGTACTTGTGTGAATGTGGGCTGTATTCCTAAGAAATTGATGCATCAAGCTGCCCTTCTAGGACAGGCCTTGCGAGATTCAAGAAAATTTGGCTGGGAGTATAATCAGCAAGGTGAGTAATGGTTTATGAAATATGGATTGGAAGATAAAAGATCAAATGAGTTTCTTAAATATGTGCTATTTTTATAGTTGAGTTTGAAAATCATTTGATAAGCATTCATTAGAAGCCACATGCCTGTTATCTCAGCAGCTGGGGAGGCTGAGGCAGAAGGATCACGAGTTCAAGGCCAGCCTTAGTGAGGCCCTAGTGAACTTAGTGAGACTGTCTCTAAAATAAATATAATATATAATAAAATATAAAAAGGGCTGGGGATGTGGCTCAGTTGTTAAGTGCCCCTAGGTTCAATGCGTGGTACCAAAATGAAAACGAAAGAAAGAAAGAAAGAAAGAAAGAAAGAAAGAAAGAAAGAAAGATGGAGAAGAGAAGAGAAGAGAAAAGAAAAGAAAAGAAAAGCAAAGCAAAGCAAAGCAAAGCAAAGAAAAGAAAAGAAAAGAAAAGAAAAGAAAAGAAAAGAAAAGAAAAGAAAGAAGCCGGGCGCGGTGGCGCACGCCTGTAATCCAAGCGACTTGGGAGGCTGAGTCAGGAGGATCGCGAGTTCAAAGCCAGCCTCAGCAACTTAGCGAGGCCCTAAGCAACTCAGTGGGACCCTGTCTCTAAATAAAATACAAAATAGGGCTGGGGATGTGGCTCAGTGGCCGAGTGTCCCTGAGTTCAATCCCTGGTTCCAAAAAAAAAAAAAAACCCCAGAAGCCCACCATGTCCTAGGCAGGTGCAGACTGTAAAGATGGCTCCTCTCTGTGGGCCTCCTGCTCAGACCGGGAGCTGCTTCAGCTCTTGCAGTTCCAGGCCCTCAGCCAAACGTCGGAGTTAATGATCACTATTTTCAGATTTTGTTCAAGCATGACGAAATTAGAATAGTACCAGTAATTGTTTGAATTTGATCTATTGCTCTGATATCATTTTCTGTTTTTTCAGTTGTTACATATCCTTTGATTAACGAAAGGGGGAAACACATTCATCCAATAGCCGCCCCGCCCTGGCGGGGCTCTGAGGGTGCGACAAGAGGAAAATGTAGTTCCTGCCCATGAGGCTGTTGGACCAGATGGTCAAGGAAGTCTGTCGGGTGCACTCTGATTGACTGGGCTGCTCTGCACTTTGAGTGGAGGGGCACCTAATGCAGCCTGGAGGTGGTGGAGAGTCAAGGCATTCTTTTGGGCAGGGTGACCCTTGATCTCTGCGCAGAGAAGAGGGACATGAAGGACCAGCAGCAGTTTGACCAAAACTATGAAGATGTGCTAAAGTAGGGCTCAGATTCAACATGGATGAGGAGTGGGTGAAGTAAGGAACAGGAGTGATGCTGGAAGAAGTGAGAGCAGGGGTGAGCATGTCAGACGGCCCTTAAATGCTGTTATGCGAAGGTAGATTTTGCCCCTATCTTAATACAGGGCAAATGCAGCCTTTGAGGAGTTTGTTAAGCAGAAGAGGAATAAGAACTATGGTTTGGATGTTGAATCCCTCTGATGGCCCCAAGGAATTTAAAAAGGGAAGAAGGAAATTGGATAGGGTGGCAAGAAATGACACAGGCCTGAGGAGACTAAAGTCTGGCTGGAGTGTGGGAGATGGATTTAGAGAAATTGAGCCTGTAGAATTGACTGGATGTTGTGACCAGCTAAATGTGGGTTGTGACTCTCCGTCTTGGCTTTGTATCAGAGTGCCTTGTGGAGTTTTTAAAAAATCGAAAATGACTTGTCTTTATTCTGACAGATTCTGATCCAGTAGATGTGGGCATATACCTACTTTTTTTGTATCAGGGATTGAACCCAGGGGCACTTAACCACTGAGCCACATCCCCAGCCCTATTTTGTATTTTATTTAGAGACAGGGCCTCACTGAGTTGCTTAGGGCCTCGCTAAGTTTCTGAGGCTGGCTTCCAACTTGTGATCCTCTTGCCTCAGCCTCCTGAGCCACTGGGAAGACAGGCATGCCCCACGGTGCCCAGCTCTCTCTTTACTTTTCAGACTTCTGCTTCTTACACATACTTTGTAATATAAGCTAGGAAGAGATATATACTGTAGCAGGCATAAAAAAGATTTAAGTTGCTAATTTTCTTCTGTCCGTCCTTGATTTTTAAATCAATAGAAGTAATTCTTGCGTGGCTGTATAAAAGTCACCATTACAAGTAAAACTCACTTGGTGCCTTCACTCTGGTTGTTTCAGTGAAACACAACTGGGAGACCCTGACAGAAGCGATCCAGAACCACATCGGCTCTCTTAATTGGAGCTACAGGTTGTCTTTGAGGGAAAAAGGTGTGACCTACGTCAACGCCTATGGAGAATTTGTGGACCATCATAAAATCAAGGTAGTGTCTGTGTTTCTTGCCCTTCTCTTGGCCTTTCCTTGGTCCTGCTTGCACTTGCCTTAACCTCGCACAGACGCGGTTCACTCATGGCCGTGCAGCCCTGTGTGTTTCCCCATTGTTTGTTGATTGTGCATCTGGGAAAGTGGAAAGAAATCGCTTTTCAGACAACTCTTCGTTTGAAACTGTTGTTTGCCTTGGATTCTGTTGCCATCCTGACAGAAGGTTCCCATTAGAGAGATCAAAGTTCAAAAGACTAAAAAGATCAACATTTTAGCAGTGGAATCCTTCCTAAAAGTGAAACCTTACCTAAAAGTCCCATATATATCATTCATAAAAGCATTGGTAAAAGTATTATTATTTTATATGCAATAGTAGGTATTATACATGTACATTAATATATATGAATATGTGATATTATTTCACGTAATATATTATTTATGTGATATAATCTGTAATATTATTTTATACATTCATATTTGTAATGTTTGTACACTATGAGGTCAATACACAGGAAAACGAGATCACTTTAATGAACACCAGCCAGGTATTACCGTCAGCAGCTGCTTTATTCTCTGCTTTGTTTTGATAACAGTGTGTGAGATCATCTTGACAAGATTTCACGTTATTTTGTCGTCAGGTATTATCTGAGAAAGATCTGAGCAGAGGGGATCCATTTAAGACTGCCCCTTAAATCCTTTCTTGGGGGCCTAGGGGTGCAGCTCAGTGGTAGAACACTTGCCTAGCCTGCTTGAGGCCTGGATTTTATCCCAGCACCAGGTTAAAAGCAAACAAACAAAACCTTCCATGGACCAATTTGAGTCACATCATTCACATGAAACACTGTAGAAATAGTGTTAGTTTTATTTATCAAATAATCATATGCATGGTGCAGATGGTTGAAGAGGTGTTTTAGTCAGCTTTTTCGCTACTGTGACTGAAGGACCCGACCAGCACAACTGCAGCGGAGGAAGTTTATTTGGGGCTCAGGGTGGCAGAGGGCTCAGTCCACAGACGGCCGGCTCCATTCCTCTGGGCCTGAGCTGAGGCTGGATATCCTGGAGGAAGAGTGTGGTGGAGGGAAGCAGCTCCCATGGTGACCAGGAAGCAGAGAGACTCCACTCCCAGATGCAAACGTGTCCCCACAGCCACCCCCCAGTGCCCACCTCCTCCTCCACAGCACCTGCCTCCAGGGACCACCAGCTGACCCCCCAGGGAGCAGTGCACTGATGGGGTTGAGGCTCTCACCACCCAGCCAGCTCTCCTCTGAACCTTCCTGCTCTGTCTCCCACGTGGGCTTTGGGGACACCCACACCCACACCATAACAACAGCCACAGCTGCCGATTTTGTCAGTGTCTGCGTCTGCTCCAGTGAGAAGCTTCAGGTTCTTCCCCTCCTCCCCACAGCCTGTGCTTGCTGGTCTTTCAGGACCCTCCTAAGCAGGCCCCTGTCCCCAGGCTGCCCAGCCTCCTCGCACTGATCATACCATCCCACTCATTCAAACCTTCATTAGCATTTTGAATTTTTTTACATGAAAATGTATTTTGAATTATTTGTATAAATGCAAATCAACAAGCCCTGTCGATTCCCCATAGCCTGACGTCCTCGGATGGCCTGTGGGGCCTTTGCGTTTGACTCAGTGTCCTTCATTTCACCCCCAGCACTACCCTGCCATCCCCACTCACTTCCGGCCACTCGTTCCCCGGCCACCCCAAGCCCTAGCAGGTGTACCTCTCTTCATTCCAGGGTTCCATTTCTCTCAGATCGTCTCGTTTTTCTAACCTCCACGCCTTCTTTGAAGCCATCGTGACTGGTTTTCCGGCCCCCTGTGTGCTGGCATTGGGACTGTTTGTGCAGACCTCTTGTTGGAGGCGGTGCCGACCACATTGCCCTGGTTTCCTGCGCCTCTGTTCATCCTGTGGAATGAGAAGCCCCCGCAGTGTGGGGACTGTTTTGTCCGAGGTGCTTTATAGCGTGCACGGAATAAATGAAGTTTACTTTCCTTTTTTTTCGAAGGCGACCAATAAAAAAGGACAGGAAACTTATTTTTCTGCTTCAAAATTTGTCATAGCAACGGGTGAAAGACCGCGGTACTTAGGAATTCAAGGAGATAAAGAATACTGTATTACTAGGTAAGATTAAATGGATCATTTTAAATTGAACAAATTACATTATGTCTATGTTTCCAATGTATTTATTCTGTCTTACTCCACAAAAGATTTGAATTGGTGGCCAATAAAATATGTACAATGTAAGAAGCTAAGTCAAGTAGTAAGACAAGAAAATAAGATCAGGGAGGGCGTGGTGGTGCACGCCTGTGATCCCAGCAACTCGGGAGGCTGAGGCAGGAGGATCATGAGTTCAAAGCCAGCCTCAGCAAGGGCAAGGCGCTAAGGAACTCAGTGAGACCCTGTCTCTAAATAAAATACAAAAAATAGGGCTGGGGATGTGGCTCAGTGACCACATGCCACTGAGTTCAATCCCCCATTCCAAAAAAAAAAAAAAAAAAAAGAAAATAAGATCAAGTAAATAATGTCATTGTTAAATTTACACACACAAAAATATGCTATGCTCCTAAGTGATTGCTGGAAATGGCCTAGGAATTGGATTCTAAATAAACAAATGCCATTGGTGTTAGGGTTTAGTGTCCAAAGGCTAAATAGGAACCAGATGGTCAGGAGCAACACAGCTCTCCTCAGCACAGAGATGTAATGGGAGTTTCTTACGTATCCCCAGAAGAAGGTTTGCATACTCCTGCACAACGAGCTGTGAGCTCTTTCTCGCAGATTCATGTTAAGAACACATTTTTGGACTGGGGATGTAGGTCGGTGGTAGAGTAATTGCCCAGTATGCCCAAGTTTCCATCCCCAGCCCGAGATAGGTAGAGGGTAGATAGATACGTGCACTGCAAGATAGATGGAGAGATAGAGAGGTAGATGGACAGACAGACAGACAGACCACAAGACAGATAAATACATAGACTACTGGATAGATAGAGAGAGAGATAAGTACATGCACTACAAAATAGATAGACTACAAGATTGTAGATAAATACAGAGACTACTAGATAGATTCATGCACTACAAGATAGATAGATAGACAGACAGACAGACTTCAAGACTGATAGATACATAGACTACTAGATAGGTAGGTAGGTAGATAGATACATGCACTACAAGATAGATAGATAGAGAGAGAGAGAGAGAGAGAGAGAGAGAGAGATATGAAGGGAGGGAGGGAAAAGGAAAGAAATATATTTTCATTGCCCTGTCAGTCAGGTGACTTACACACCACACACTGTGCGCGCACACACACACACACACACACAGCCAAAACAACCATTTTCTTTTCAGTGTAGTCTAATTTCTTCTAAAAATATTTTTTGTTGTAGATGGACACACTACCTTTATTTATTTATTTATTTATTTATTTATTTATTTTTTATTTATTTTTATGTGGTGCTGAGGATCGAAGCCAGTGCCTCACACATGCTAGACAAGCACTCTGCCACGAGCTACAGCCCCAGTCCATCTCTTTTTGTTTTTTAAATAATTTGCTTATGATCTAATTTGATGTTGAAACATAACCGAGTTACTGCCCCCCCACCCTCTCCCTGCGTCGCCTCAGACACGGAGATCACCAGGCTGTTTCTCCTCGTGTTTCCTCATCAGGCCCCAGACTGCACGCCAGCCAGCACACGGTCACAGGACACTGAGACTTCAGCACCTCATTTCCTTGGGTATTCTCTCTCTCTCTTGTTTTTTCTGTTTTTATTTTCCAGTGATGATCTCTTCTCTCTGCCTTACTGCCCTGGCAAAACGTTAGTGGTGGGTGCCTCTTACGTTGCCCTGGAGTGTGCGGGATTCCTTGCTGGCTTTGGCTTAGACGTTACAGTTATGGTGCGGTCAATCCTCCTTCGTGGCTTTGATCAAGAAATGGCAGAGAAAGTGGGTTCCTACATGGAGAAGCATGGCGTTCGGTTCCTAAGAAGATTTGTACCTGTGATGGTGAGTCTGGTGACATTTGGAATCCCTTTTGTTTTCTAACTTTCTTTTTAATTGTATCCCTTCTTTATTTCATTAAACACATTACTCTGTCCTAAAATAGTGTTGAGGATAGTGTACCCACCCCCCAAAAACTACAAACCTGATCTCCTTTGTCCTTTGCTCTTATATTGGAGCAGGTGTCCTTGATCTCCTCGAAGGCTCTTTCGAGGGCGCCCCATCCTCAGTTCGTTGTTGTCTTTCCCTTAATCTCAGCATGTCCCATGTTAAATAAGCCCTCCACACCTGGTTGGGTCCCCATTTTCCTTTTCTCTTTATAAAAAGAGCTTCCGTACATGCCACTTGTAATTTCTTGCCTCCTTTTCACAGTTAGTCGACTCCCAGCTGCTTCTCTCTCTGCCATCCCTTTGAAGCTGCTCCTTGGGAAATCCAGTGGTCACATCTCTGTCCTCACCTTCCTGGGCCTCCTGACAGCATGTGGGGAAGCTGACATTCTTTTGGTTTGGCGTTCCTGTTGTTTGAAGTGCTCTCCCTCCTGCCTTCTCTGGCTCCACACTCTGGTTCTTTCTGTCCACATCTACTCAGCCTCTAAGTTCAGAATTTTGTTTGTTTGCTTTAGTCTTATGTTATGTGTTACTGGGATTTGAACTCCAGGACTTCACCCCCGCCAGGCAAGAACTCTACCACTGAGCTGCACACCTAGTCCCTGACTCAGCCTGTGAATATCAGCCTTCCTTATTTTTCATTCCATGTCTCTTCAGTTCTCTGCATTTTTTCTTTTTAAAACATGGGTGATCTGGCTGCTCTTTAGTTTCAGACATTTACATGCTAATGACTCAGATTGGTCGTCCTGCTCAGGCCTGTCCCTGAACTCTGCACTCATTCCTAACAGCTGCCTGCTGGATGTCACCACTTGGCTCCCTCATGAGCATTTCAGATTTAAGAAGACAAAGTTGCACAATCTCTGCGTTTTCTTACTAGACCCTGCCATCTTCCTGGCCCATCTCAGTACTCAGTAAGTGGTCCCACAGTTTGCACAACTTACTAAGCCAATGCCTAGGAAGCCTTCCTTCATTTCTCCTTTTTTTTTGGTATTGGGGATTGAACTAAGGGGCACTTGACTACTGAGCCACATTCCAGCCCTTTTTACATTTTATTTAGAGACAGGATCTTGCTGAGTTGCTTAGGGCCTTGCTAAGTCTCTGAGGCTGGCCTCCAACTTGTGATCCTCCTGCCTCAGCCTCCTGAGCCACTGGGACTACAGGTGTGTGTCACCACGCCCTTCTCATTTCTCCTTTTATATTGCCTCAGATCTCAATGAACTCATTCCAACCTCTAATATGGAGCATGGGACAGTGTTCTTTTCTGGATCTCTGCTAATCCAAAGACTTCAAATACACTCAAACACACGTATGCCGTGATAGACACATGAGTCTGCACCCTTGGATCCGCTGGTTTCCTGTCACCTTAGATGTAATCATGACATTACTTATCCTTGCTAGGTTCAGCAGTTGGAGAAAGGTTCACCTGGAAAGCTGAAAGTATTGGCTAAATCCACCGAAGGACCAGAAACTCTCGAGGAAGTTTATAACACAGTAAGTACTTATTTTATGAGCAGTAAGTGGTTGAACATGTTCAGAGATGAAACATGGAAAAATTATACTATGATTAATTTTTCTTAATTCTTCATAAGAGTGGGATAAATATGGAGGATAGTAGAGCTGCTCACATTTGTGTTTTCAATGCTACATAAAGAACACCATGGCTCGGTATGTGGAATTGCAACTGCATAGAACATGCTCTTTTAAAATTTATTTATTTACTTATCTTTCTTCCTATCTATCTATCTATCTATCTATCTATCTATCTATCTACTTATTTGTAGTCATAGATGGACAGGATGCCTTTATTTTGTTTATTTTGATGTGGTGTTGAGGATCCCACCCAGTGCCTCACCCATGCTAGGCAAGCGCTCCACCACTGAGCTACAGCCCCAGCCCCTAGAACAAACTCTGGAAGCCATATACCCAAATGTTATTGTTGTTTACTTCTGGGGAATTAGATATTTTATATATATCTTCATTTGCAAATTTTGGCAGTAAACACTGAAGGTATTTTCTAATTAAAAATAACAATAAACTAATTTTCTTTCTCAAGGATAGACAATACACAATTCTGAAACATTTTGACTTGCCTATGGAATATTTTAAATGCTAGCAGTTGTTTTATAATTATAGTTTGGACAGAAGCTGTACATTTGTGCTTCACAAATTCTTATATACATAATTTTTTAGCTTAAAAAAAGTAAACAATGTAGAAAGGATCAAAAAATACATTAAAAAGTGAAAAAACAAGAACCAAGAGATTTTGATCAGAATTGCATGGGCTGCGTAAATCAGTTAGAAACACTTGACTTCTTGGCAATATTCAGTTCTGATCATCCATGGACATGGCGGCACAGGGCTTCTTTAATGATCTCCAACAAAGTTAATACGTTTCTATTAAATTTATTTTATCATCAAATGTATTTTATTTCTAATAAATTTATTTAATTATAATTACTTTATTATTTTAAATTAAATTAGTTCTATAGAGATCAAAAGAACATCTGGTAGATTTATTCCTACTTATCTATTTATATGTAGTTGCAAGTGTTTTTTTTTTAAATATTATAATTTAACTGTGGCTGGTATGTAGAAATGGTGATTTTTGTATTTAGATTCATCTATCTTGCTAAACTCTCAATTAATAATTTCTTAGATTATTTTAGATTTCCTGTGTACAAGTTTGCATTATTTGTGAATAAAGTTTGCTTGCTGCTTTCTATCGTAACACTTTTCCTCCTGTGTAGTGCACTAGCGAGGACCTCCAGTACGATGTCAGGAAGAAATGGCAAGAGCAACAGTCTTGTCTTGTTCTCAGTATCAAAAGGAAAATTTTCAGTGTTTTATTATCAAAGAAATAATGTTTTCTGTAGGGTTTCAGTGGACGATCAAGTTAAAGACATTGTTTTCTAATTTTTTTTTTTTTTTGGAACTGGGGATTGAACTCAGGGACACTCGGCCACTGAGCCACACCCCCAGCCCTATTTTGTGTTTTATTTAGAGACAGGATCTCCCTGAGTTGCTTAGGGCCTCGCTAAGTTGCTGAGGCTGGCTTTGAACCCGTGATCCTCCTGCCTCAGCCTCCCAAGCCGCTGGGATTACAGGTGTGCACCACCACGCCTGGCTTGTTTTCTATATTTTGTTTCTTTGTTTCTTGCTGTTTGTTTCTTTATGTTGTGGTTTGGACATGAGGTGTCCCCCAAGGCGTGCAGGTTGAAGGCTGGGTCCCTAGTGCAGCATTGTTCAGAAGTGGGATTAGGGGAGGTGATTGGCTCATGAGGCTTTGACCTCATCAGTGGATTAATCCATTCAGGGATCAGCTGAACAGATTACTGGGAGGTGGTGGAAACTGTAGGAGGTGAGAGGAGGGTCCTGGGGCTGCCTCTGGGACTGTGCCTTGTTCCTGGCTGTTCTCTCTCTGCTCTGGCTGCCCTGAGGTGCGCAGTTCTGCTCTGCCCTGCCAGGCCTCTCTCCATGCTGCTCTGCTCAGCACAGGCCCACAGCAATGGAGCCAGCCCACATGGACTGAGATCTCTGAAACTGTGAGCCAAAGCAAATCCTTCCTCCTCTCAGTTGCTTTTCTAGGTATTTCCTCAGGTGATGCAAAGCTGACTAAAATACTTCATTTTAAAATTAGGAATGGGCGTGCAGTTATAATCATGGTTGTTTTGATCTTTTCATTCTTTAATCTCATAACGTATTTGATGGCACTGATTTCTAATGTTTAGTCACCTTTCAGTCCTGATAGAAACATAGCTTGGTTATGCTAGGTTGGGTTATTTAGATTTTTTGCATCTGTATTCATGAATCATATTGGCATATGATTTTCCTTTTACATATTGAACTTTTTATAGTTAAGTTTCAGGGTTATCGCAGCCCATAAAAGAAGTCAGGAGTATCTTTTTTTCCTACTTCTGGCGACATCTGTGTGATTTTAGAGTGGGTTTTTATGTTTGATGGAATTCTCTGATGTGACCATATAGGTCTAGAATTTTCTAGGATATATTTTAACTCTGATTCTGTTTCTTTAATGATCAAAAGTGTTTTTTTTTTTTTGGTACTGGGGATTGAACTCAGGGGCACTTAACCACTAAGGCACATCCCCAGCCCTATTTTGTATTTTATTTAGAGACAAGGTCTCACTGAGTTGCTTAGGGCCTTGCTAAGTTGCTGAGGCTGGCTTTGAACTTGTGATCCTCCTGCCTCAGTCTCTGGAGCTGCTGGGATTGCAGGCGTGCATTACTGTGCCCAGCAAATGATCAGATATTTTTTTAAGATGTTACAGTTTTTTCCTGAGTTACTTTCAGTAGATTATATTTTTCAAGGATTAGTCCATTTCATCTAACTTTTCAAATACATCAGTATAAAGTCGTTCATGATAGCTAACTTTGAAAAGTTATTGACATTTGAAATGAGGCATAATTTACATGTAAAAATGCATATAAGTTAGATACATAGTCTGATTGGTTTGGACAAGTGTACATGTTCACACGGTCCACACACCTTGAAAGGCAGCAAAACATGAAACCAGAAACCTCTCCTGAGCCTCTTCCCCATCCCCAGCCCTGACCCACTGCTGTTCTGATGGTTACCACAGTCTGCTTTTGCCCATTCTCACCATCCATGAACAGAATCAGACACCACGTGCTCCTCTCTTCAGTGTGTGGGACTCGTTCAGGTCGATGTTTTTAGGATTCATCCATGGCGTGTGCACATCAGTACTTGGTTCTCTTACTGTATGCATTAGATGAGTAGAGCACAGTTTGTTTCTTTTCTTGTGTTTGGAAACTTGTGTTCTTTTCAGCTTGGGCTATTGTGATTAAAACTACTATGACTATTTCTTGTTTAAGAGTTTTTGTGGTCTGGGCATGGTGGCACATGCCTGTAAGCCTAGCGACTTAGGAGGCTGAGGCGAGAGGATCGCAAACTGGAGGCCAACCTCAGCAACTTAGCAAGGCCCTAAGCAACTTAGTGAGACCCTGTCTCTAAATAAAATATAAAAAGGGCTGGGGATGTGGCTCAGTGGTTAAGCATCCCTGGTTCAATTCCCAGTATCCAAAAAAACACAAAACTTTTGTGTCCATAAATATCTAGGAATGATATGGCTTGATCATAGAATATTTCTACATTTGACTTTATGAATTTTTAAAATTACTTTTGCAATCAGGGATGAACCCAGGGCTTGTGCAGCTATGGAAGCACTCAGCACTTTCAGCCAGATCGTATCATTTTGTATTTGCTTCAGCCCAAATGGGGGTTTGTGGGTGTTATATGCTCACCCATCTTCCCTGTTGTCTGGCTTTCATTTTAGCCATTCTAGTGGATGGTTGTGGACTCTCGCTCTGGTTTTGATTTGCATTTTCCTGATGACCATGATGTACAGCAGTTTTTCAGGTTCTGTTTGGACATTCACATATCTTCTCTTATGAAGTGTCCATTCAGGTCTTTGGCCAGTTTTGTTGGATTGTTTGAACTCTTCTTCTTGTATTTCAGGAGCCCTGGAAACATCTTGGGTATATTCATTTTTCAGATATGTGTATTAGGAATAGTTTCTTCCCATCTGTGACTTACCTATTTATTTTTAATAGTATCTTTTGATGAGCAGTGGTTTTTAAATTTTTATGAAGCCCAGGGTCTCTGTTTTTTTTCTTTTATGGTTCGTGCTTTCTGTAGTTCTGAGAAATCTTCGCTTCCCCAGAGGTCATGAAGATACCTCTGTGCTTTCCTTCTGAAGCTTTATAGTTTTATTTTTTATGTCTGCAGTCCTCCTTGAATTAATTTTTATGTATGGTGTGATGTGAGAATTGAGGTTCTCTTTCTTCCATATCTGGTACCATTTGTTGAAAAGTCTTCCCTTTCCATTGAATTATCCTGATGCCGCTGTTGAAATCGTTTGACCATTTACCTGGGGGTCTCTGCAGTCTGTGGCTGAGACCATTTGTCTTTGTGTACCTTTCCCCAGGACCACGTGGGTTAGATTACTGAAGTTTTGTTTGTTTTGTTTTCTTTGGTACCAGGGATTGAACCCAGGGGTGCTTAACCACTGAGCCACAACCCCAGCCCTTTTTATGTTTTATTTAGAGACAGGGTCTCACTGAGTTGCTTAGGGCCTCGCTAAGTTGCAGAGGCTGGGTTTGAACTTGTGATCCTCCTGCCTCAGCCTCCTGCGTTGCTGGGATTATGGGCGTGTGCGCCACCACACCAGTGGATTACTGAAGCTGTACAGTGAGTTTTAGATCAGGCGGAGAAAGAACTCCAATTTTGTTTATGGCCTTTACATTTCTCTGTGTTTTAAAAGCAGCTTTTCAACTTTTAATAGGGTCTTCTTGGATTTTGATTGGGGTTGTTAATAGGGTCTT
>JAJEJO010005130.1:1820-49778 GCA_020662805.1 Glaucomys volans | reverse complement strand
TTTGATTGGGGTTGTTAATAGGGTCTTCTTGGATTTTGATTGGGGTTTGTGTTTATTTTATAGATCAAGTTGGAGGAACTGACTGGTTTCATTTTGTTGGTGCTGGGGATTGAACCCAGGGCCATGAAGGCCAAGGGTGTGCTGTGCCCTGAGCCACACTCCCTGCCCCGGATGAACTGCCATCTTGACAGGGTTGATTTCCCAGTACATAGACCTCACGTATCTTTCTACTTATTTATTCCTTTTCTTCTCTTCATGATGCTCATGGTGTCCTAGAGCTCTTTCACACATTTTGCTAAACTTCTTTCAGTATTTCACGATTTTTAAGCTATTGTGAATAGTGTGTTTAAAAATTTTTAATTTTTCCTGGTTTGTTGGTAGTATACAGAAATGCAAATTTGGGGGGCTTATTGACCTTGTAGTAAGTAGCTCCTTGGGTCTCTGTCTACAAGGAAAAGCAGCTTTGTATATTTCTTTCCAATCTGCAAGCTTTCGTATGTTTCTTTCCTCGTTGCAGGGGTTAAGAACCTCTAGGCCAGTGTTAACTAGGAATTGTGAAAGACCCCCTTGTCTGGTTCCCAATCTTACGAGTGAAGCATTGTCTTTGGTCATTGCTAGGAGGTGACCTGTGAGTTTTTTACCCATACCTTTTATTCAGTTGAAGAACTTTCTAAAAATTCTTCACGTCTGAGAATTTTGTTTTCATTATGAAGGAGTGTTGAATTTCATCGAATGATTTTCCTGCAGCTATTAGGATGATTATTGTTTCCTTCTTTATCCTGTTAAGGATGAATCGTATTGATGGATTTTGTGTGTTAAATTTACATTTGGGGGACAAATTCCACGAGTCATGCTACCCTTTTTATGTGTGTTTCCGTATTTAGTTTGCTACCATTTCATTAAGGATTGTACATCTGTGTTCATGAGGAGTCAGGACTTATGTGATTTTCTTTTCTTTTAATGTCCTTATCTGTTTTGTTTTTGATTTTTCAGTAGTGGGGTTGGAACCCAGGGCTTTACACATGATAGGAAAGCATTCTACCCCTGAACTATGTCCCTGGCACTTTTTATCTTTTATTTAGAGCTTGGGGGTCTCACTTGTCCAGACTGGCCTCAAAGATTGTAAAATATTAGTATTATTTCTTACTTTGAAAGCAGAAAACCATCTGGGATTGGAGTTAATTTATAGGAACTTTATCAATTGTAAATTCCATTACTTTAATGCATATGGGGTATATTAATTTGCTAGGTCAGTGAATGGTTTGGATTTGAAATGTCTCCCAAGGACCTATGTATTAAAGACTTGGCTCCTAGCTTGGTGCTATTAGAAGGTGGTCGACCCTTGAAGTGGTGGAGCCTAGTAGAAGGAAGTTAGGTCATTGTGAGCATGCCCTTGAAAGGGACACTTCCTGTTTCTCTTTTTGCTTCCTGGCCACCATGAGGTGAACAGGCCTCCTCCACTGTGTGTTCCCTCAATGAGGTATTGGGCCACCAGAGTAACAGGGCCGAGTGACCATGAAATGAAACCTCTGAAACTGCCAGCCAAAATGAACCTTTCCTTCTATTAAGTCATCTATCTCAGGTATTTTGTCATAGTAATGGAAAGCACAGGCCATAGTAACCAAATACTACAAACTGGCTTAATCAACATACCTTTATTTTATCTCAGTTCCAGAGACTGTAAATTCAAGATCAAGTAGTCATGAGATTTGTTTTCTCTTGGTGATCAGAAAGCAAAAAGATTGGAAGAAGAGGGTTAGGGATGTGGCTCAGTGATAAAGTGCTTGCCTGGCATGCATGAGGTCCTGGGTTCAAATCCCTCAGCACCAAAAAAAAAAAAAAAAAAGAGTGGAGGCTGAGTCCTTCAATTCCCTTAGAGGGCACGTCCCCACCTCTCAAAGGCCCTACTACCTGTCAATAGTGCCAGAGGCTGGGGACCAAGCCTTTAACACAGGGCCTTTCGGAGACCCATGTCCAAACCATAGTAGGGACAAACCTGTGTGACCTTCCTTACCTCTTTGTAGGCCCTGTCCCCAGGTACTGCCACAGTCTAAGACGCGTGGATTAAGACTTCGACATGTAGACACAGTTCAGCCGATAACATAGGCTTATCCAGACTTTTGTGTTTAAGATCAATGACTTGTACTTTGAAGAACTCCTAAGCTAACACACTTCATTATTGTCTCCTAAACTTCCTTATTGTCCTTTTAATGTCTGAAGAATGTTTAGCGATGTGCCCTGTTATGGACAATTTGTTTTTTTGATCTTCTTCTAAATAAGGTTTTGCTCGCCATTGGTCGTGATTCCTGTACAAGGAAATTAGGCTTAGAGAAGATCGGCGTCAAAATCAACGAGAAGTAAGTGTCTGGATCACTGCCCTGTTGCCACACGAGGCAAATTGGCTGTCGGTCTCTCTTAGAAATTCTCATGTAATTGCTCAGATATAAAATTTTTATTAATTTATTTATTTTTGGAATCAGGGATTGAACTCAGGGACACTCGGCCACTGAGCCACACCCCCAGCCCTATTTTCTATTTTATTTAGAGACAGGGTCTCACTGAGTTGCTTAGGGCCTCGCTAAGTTGCTGAGGCTGGCTTTGAACTCGCGATCCTCCTGACTCAGCCTCCCAAGTCGCTTGATTACAGGCATGCGCCACCACGCCCGGCTCAGATATAAAATTTTAATGCTTTAAATTTATCTCATAGTAAGTACCATGCCTGCTCTGTATTAATTCCTTCATCATCAATCAGTTACTCTTTCTGTTGTCTTAAGGAGTTCAGGCATTCGACAATGATTAAAAAATAACTGGAAAGACATTCACCTGTGATTTGAGGTTTAGATGAACTTTTACGTTCTTAGGGAAGGAGAAAAATCCCAGAGCTCTAAGTCTGCCTGTGGGGGAGTCTGGAGACACTCACAGAGCAGGATGCCTGACTTAAGGACCAGGGACATTTTCTTATCATTTGAAACCACTAACTTTATAGATTATTGATAACCTGAGGTGCACGAGTTCTTAGAGGGAAGACTTTCCTCTGTGATTCAGTCTTTTGGAATAGTGTCATTCAGCCCGTAACACAGTTATTATATGTATATATATTTTCCTTCCCAAACACTCTCAGGACTGGCAAAATACCAGTAAATGATATGGAGCAGACCAGTGTGCCCCACGTCTATGCCATCGGCGATGTGTTGGAGGGCAGACCACAGCTGACTCCTGTTGCCATCCAGGCAGGCAAGCTGCTAGCGCGGAGACTCTTCGGGGCCTCTTTAGATAAAGTAAGTTTCCTATAATCCCAGCGACGTGGGAGGCTTGAGGCAAAAGGATCACAACTTCAAGGCCTGTCTTAGTAACTTGGATGAGAACCTGAACAACTTGATGAGACTCTGTCTCAACAAAATAAGAAGGGCTGAGGATGTAGCTCAGTGGTAAAATACTGCTGGATTAAATCCCTAGTACCAGAAAGAAAAAAGGTAAGTTTCTTACTAATGTGAGTTTCTCATTATCATCTCATGTGTGTGCATGTGTGTGTGTGTGTGCGTGCGCGTGGTGCTGGGGATTGAATCCCAGGCCTCATGCGTGCCAGGCACCTGCTGTCCCATAGAGCATCACCCCCAGCCTTGATCGAAATTTTGATTTAAAAAATCAGCATGAATAACTGATAACTTGTGTGCTTGTTTTCCAAGTAAAGGGTTCCTCAGAGGTACAATTTGCAATTGACTGACTATGTAATCATTATTAAACACAAACATTTTTTAAGTTTTCACTATGCACGAGGTGTGTTCTGGGTGATACACAGAAGCTGGCCATGGTTGCAAGCCCCCGGGGCTTGCCAGGTGGGTGGAGGTCATGAGTCAGACAGGCACAGATGCATCGTAAGACGGAAGACGATAAGGTGCCAGGGAGGCTGAGTCAGTTGCTCCAGGGCCAGGGAAAGGATCCCTGAATTCCAATGGAAGGATGGGACGGGCTTCACAAAGGAACAGTTGTGTGGAACTGAGTAGAAGAGCCCTCAGCAGCCAGGATTCTCTCCGTGGCTTTAGTGCCTACTTGGTGCATGAACTTGCTCAGCTCCTCTTACTTCTCGGGACCTCAGATTCATCATATGTAAAGCCAGTTCACATCCTGTGATCACATGTAGTGATAGTCTTTGTAGGGTGAGTGGTTCAGGGAGGAAGCAAAGGCCTTTCCTGGCAGGTGGTTGGTAACTAGACAGGAGCGTGGAGGTGTGCGGTGCTCTGCTGGTGCTCAGGACTCTGAGCTGCTCACAGGAGTCCCACCTGGGCAGTGCTCCCACTCAGGAGCACCGTGGACCTGTGAGAGTTGATTGGTGAGGGTGACCAGGGAGGAGGCCCTGCCAGTGTTAACGGGAGGTGTGAGGAGAGCTAAGGGCGCTGTCCCACACAGAGAAGAACAGTCCCACCCTCAGCACACACAGCATTTTCAAGTGTCTGTGCAGAGCAGCTGGGATAGGGGAGTCCGTTCTGGAAGGACACCGGAAAATTGGTATGGTGCCAGATCATCAAAACCCTTGGAGCTCCTGTACAGAACTGGTGAGGCCTTCCCTAGGCAGTGGGGCACCAAGACCTTATTTCCTCCAATCTTTCGTTTAGAAAGACGACAAACAGAGAGAATACTAGAACAACCACCACCATGAATGAGTCACCCCGATTCCACGGTCACTCCTTCGCCGTGTTTGCTCTCTCCTCCTCTGAATGTGTGGAGCTGTGGTAATAGACCCCTCCAGGAGGGCATCTCCCTCCCAGGCAGCAGTGCCACCTGAGGTCCCCCTCTCTGCCTCAGTGGGTCCCCAGGAGCTGCTGAAAGACTACTTCCTGCGCTCAGTGTCCACAGTCTTCCTGAAATGTCTACTTTTCTCTTGCTCAGTGTGAAGGTGGTTCTGTGCTAGCCACAGCACTTCAGAGATGACCACACTCCTCCTGGCCCTTGTGGTGTGTTAGAGCCTCTCTCTCACACACACACACACACACACACACACACACTCACACACACACCCATGCTGTCTCCCCTTGATGTTTGGGTACAGCCACTCACTCCAACACTGCTGCGCTGCCTGTTGACTTAGCCTCCCTAGAGCTTAGGCAGTGCCCACGGGGTCTCGGCTTCTAGTGTGATAGCATGGTTCAAGGTCACCTGGAGAGGTGCTCCAGGAGAGCTTATTTTGGAGAATTTCTCTTTAGGGACACTGAGAAGCACCTTCCTGTCCCCCTTCCCCTTGGTTTTCACACTGCCAAGTCTGGGCTTTGGGAGAGCCGGTCCCATTCATTGGTGGCCACCCAGTGTGTGGGCTCTGCCCTTGGCTCAGAGGCTGATGCTTGTCCTCTGATAGTAACTTAGAATGTCTCTGAAATTGTCAATGTTGTAAGAATGAGTTACCTTTAACTGGACTCATTTATTATCCTTCTGTCAATATTTGCAGTATAGATTTTTGCTGAAAAGAGTGTCACCACCTAAGTGTATAATTTGCTTATCTTTCAGTGTGATTATATTAACGTTCCGACTACGGTGTTCACACCTCTGGAATATGGTTGCTGTGGATTTTCTGAAGAAAAAGCTATTGAAGTCTATAAGAAAGAGAATCTAGAAGTAAGAGTGTGTTTTATTATTTCCTTTTTGAGAATTTCCCTCCTAATCAACCACTTATCTTTGCAGTCACTTTTTATTTTGTTATTTTGCAAGTTACTGTAGTGGTTTTATTTTAGGAAATCATATTCCAATTGGAGGTGAATTAGAAATTAAACTTTCTAGGAAACTAATAATAATACAACTGGGGGAAGAAAGGAGCAGAATGCGTAAATTAGAACTTTTGAGTTACAAGTATCAGAGTTCTACTTGAGCAAGTTGTATGGTGAAGTGCAAGGTCATCTTAAGATCTTTGGGGAGCTGGGTGCGGTGGCACAGGCCTGTAATCCCAGTGGCTCGGGAGGCTGAGGCAGGAGGATCTCGAGTTCAAAGTCAGCCTCAGCAACTTAGCGAGGCCCTAAGCAACTCAGTGAGGCCCTAAGCAACTCAGTGAGACCCTGTCTCTAAATAAAATACAAAATGTGGCTGGGGATGTGGCTCAGTGGCCAAGTGTCCCTGAGTTCAATCCCTGGTACCCTCCCTGCCAAAACAGAAAGATCTTTGGGGAATGCAAGGCTAGAAGTGTTTGGAAGGCCGTCTCAACTTTTTCTTTTACTTCCTTGGGATTCATGTGCATGTTTATGTGTGCACATAGTTAATCTGTTTTTATAGATAGTTTTTTTGTTTTTTAAACTGGAAATTGATCCCAGGGGTGCTCACCCACTGAGCCACATCCCCAGCCCTTTTTCTATTTTATTTAGAGACAGGGTCTCACTGAGTTGCTTCGGGCCTCACTAATAAGTTGCTGAGGCTGGCCTCTAAATCGATATATTCCTGCCTCAGCCTCCAGGCTGCTGACATGACAGGCATGCGCCACCGCGTCTGGCTGTAGATAGATTTTATTGCCCCAGGAACGCATGTAGCAGTGAAAATATGGCCTTTCTTCTGCTCCCTGGTTTATCCTGTAGTTCTGATCTCAGGAGACACTGATCTAATACCATGTTTCTCAGTCATAATTGCACATCATGGGAGAGGACTTTGGGCAGTCTGAGTCGGGCCAGACATCCCTCTCCCTCCACTGGTGTGCCAGTAGCCAGACTCATGTTGATTGGTGTGGCTCTGGGAGCCTGCACTACTGATGGCCTTGGGCAAGTCAGATGAGCAGTCGCAGGGTGGTCTGCTGGTTATGCACTGGTCAGATTCCCCAGAAGATGTTCTCCACCCCTAGCCCATCCAGCCATAACAACTTTAAAAACATTTTATTGCACAGAATTTCAGTAGGTAGTTGGATTGACCTTCTCCTGCATACCTTCTAACATAGGAAGGAGAAGCAGAAATAAAGATCATTAATATTTGATATTTTAAGAAAAAAATATTTAAAATTTTAGTCCCTTCCATTGATGGCATTTTGATTGTGTACTTTAATTTATTACTAGGAATTTTCTTTAAATCATAACACTGCTATTCCCCAGTTCACTGGCCGAAGGACATACTGAAATTCTTGTTTACATTTCCAGTGGTGGGAAAATGTATGATTAAAACGTTAGCCTGTAATCCCAGCAACTTGGGAGGCTGAGGCAGGAGGATTTACAAGTTGGAGGCTAGCCTCAGCAACTTAGTGAGGCCCTGTTTCTAAATAAAACATAAAAAAGGGCATCCCTAATACCAAAAACAAAAAAATATTTATAAGGTTATTTTAGATAGATGCTTTGAAAATTTGTATTTTACATTCAGTGTTTGCAATAGTGAGCCATCCTGTCAGGTGAACTTTAAGTTGGGTTGTAGAAAATTGATGATCATAATTATGGATTTAATGGTTTTAAAATTATTTTCAGTCAGTGAGAAATTAAGGTAGAAAGGCAGGCATGTGAGTAGATGGATGTGGAAAGAAAGCCACACCCCGGATAAAGGAAAGATTTCATCACAAACAAGTTCTCCAAGTTTGCTGCTTACTTTTAGGTATTTTCTCTCGGGCTAACTGCAATTCAGCTCACCTATTTTATTTACTTAGATTTTGCATTTTCACAGAACCAAAAATTTGATTGATTTATGCTTTTAACTCCTATTATGGAAGCACTTGCAGAACCTTCAACATAGTATTCAGAAAAATAACAGAAGAAAACCTCCCTATTACTAAATAAGATCTTAACCTAAAGATTGAAATAGCATGCCTTCTAGGAGAAATCGATGTAGCCTGATTGACCCAACCATAGCCTTTGTTGAAGTTATTGATCTTGGGAATCCAGGCAGAGAATGCTACTTGTCCCCAGTGGACAGAACCAGGCTGACCTCAGGCTTTTTCGTAACAAGGTGCTGCGCTAAAGATTTGAGCGATGTCTGTCAACTTCTGAGGGAAAAGGATAGATGTTAAAAAATTGTCAAGGATGATGTCTGACCTGTTCAGGCTGCTGTAACAAATTACCAGAACTTGGTAGCTCATGAACAACAGAAATTAATTTGTTACAGTTCTGGAGGCTGAAGATCCAAGGTCAAGGCAGACTTGGTGTCTGATGAGGGAGGACCTTCTTTTGGTTCATAGATGGTTATCTTTTCAATGTGTCAGGAACAAGGCAGCCCTCACCGGCCTCTTTTATGAAGGCATTAGTCACATTGATCAGGCTCCCCCCACCAAGACCTCCCAAAGGGCCCACCTCCCTGCCTCGGGGGTTAGCATTTCAACGTAGGAATTTGGGAAGGAGCCAGCATTAAGACTGTAGTAGATGAATGGCAATAACATTGGGCAGAGATAAACAAATAGATGAGGAGCAAGTAACGCAGAGATTTAAAAATAATCAAGCAGTCGTAGGGGAAGACAGGAAACCGACCTCATGTTTCATCAAAGTAACAAAAATCTCAGCAGTGGCTGACACCGTGCTCCTCTGGAGGGGGAACTGGATAGATGGGTGTGGGGGGCCAGCCACTTAAGAGACAGTGAGATCTGAGCCTCCTGCCACTCTGCAGAGCACTGTCCCCACGCTGGGAAATACCTACAGGGCGTGCTTTGGAGAGGGCGAAGACCAAGGGCCTGTGGACTCAGGGCGGGGGGCAGGACAGGAGGCCCGGGAGGTAGGGCAGCGCATCTAAATAACCAAGCATCACTGAAGCCACAGACCTCTTCTCCCACTCAGAGCCCAGAAGTTCAGCAACCAGCCCTTCATCCCTGTTCTGGCCAGAGACTGATGGAGTCTTATGTCTCAGGGGGCTCTGAGAGGCCCCCAGGCAACATGAATAGGGGTCCCCAAGTAAACTTTCCCAGTTAGACCATCTGACAGTGAAGCTCAAATCCAGTGACCCTGAATTCAAGCTCAGAGCTTAGGAACTTTTTTGTCTTTAATTTTTAAAAATGCAATATAATTTACTTAAAGTAAAATTCAGTTTTTTGTGTGTACTGAGCTATATCCCCATCCCTTTTTATGTATTTTATTTTGAGACAGGGTCTCACTAAACGGTCAAGGCTGACTGTGGACTTGAGCTCCCCTTGCCTCAGCTTCTGGGAGTCCAGATGTCCGCCATCACTCTCAGCCTATGGATACCTTTTTTTTTTTTTTTTTTTTTTTTCAATTTACCCACATTCAGTTTTATTCAGAATTAACCATCTATCATGAGTGCACATCCAAAGAGTAGAAAAAATTAAAGGTTCCTGTCAAAAAAAAAGTTCCCTGGCAAGTGGGAAGGAGGGTATGATGTTAGGAGTCATGTTTAGGGAAGGAAATGTTATCCAGGTCATGGATGCCATTTTTGTCAATGATTCGAACACTGAAGGTTGGCAGATTCAAGATGAAGAGCTTCTGGAGCTCTTCCAGACATTTTCTAAGAAGCTCCACTGCCCTCTCACGTGAGATAGTTGGTGTATAGTATCGGTCCAGGAAGGCACCATAACCATGGGCTGCAAAAGGGGCCTTGGCCAAGGCAGCCAGGTAGTCCATGTAGTAGAGTGCTGGCCCCTCATGTTCATCATAGCCAGCCAGGAGGAGGTTCACATGATATGGAGTCCGACTCCGAAGACAGTCAGCCAGGTTTCGGCGTGTGAAATTAGCTGCTGCTGTCGGAGACAACTCATATCCATTTCTGCAAACTGTACAGTGTCTCCAGCCTCTCCAACACACAGGAGTAAGATTTTTTCACTCATCTTAAACATCTTGTCATGATCTACAATCCCAGTGACTGGCTTGAGGCAGGAGGATTGCAAGTTCAAGGCCAGCCTCAGAAACTCAGGGAGGCCCTAAGCAACTCAGTGAGACCGTCCTTCATCTGGACAATATTGCTAGCGGCCACCCGGTCGGAGGCGACAAGAACACGATGAGGTACTCCATGGTGGCGGAAGACCGGGGTCTGCCAATTGGACAGGACACGGGACCTGCCGGTTTCTCCGCCTCACCGGTGAGACAGCACTGTCCAGCGAAACTCCGTGCGACCCGGATACCTTTTGAGTAGAAATTTCACCTAGATGTACATGTGCACCAGCGATGGGTGCTTCCCTAACATTTAAAATGGTGGTCTAGTTGGATTTTTTTTTCTTTTTTGGTACTGGGGATTGAACTCAGGGGCACTCGACCACTGAACCACATCCCCAGCCCTATTTTGTATTTTATTTAGAGACAGGGTCTCACTGAGTTGCTTAGGGCCTCGCTTTTGCTGAGGCTGTCTTTGAACTCGCGATCCTCCTGACTCAGCCTCCTGAGCCACTGTGATGACACGTGTGTGCCACTGCCCAATTGAATTTTTTAAAATTTAAATTCATCCAGTGTGAATTGTAGTTCAAAATACATTTCTTTTGTCCCCAAACATTAATTCTTTGCCTGTGGTGTGGAGTGCTTCAGAGGAGCCACACAAGGAGAAGGTAGCATCCTGAGCAGATGGAGGGGCACGTGAGGTTCATTCTGGTTTTTGGAGGACCGGGCCAGACTGAAGAAGCTCGAGGCTCCCCCAGGGTGCCGGTGTGAGGGCTTACGGGGTGGAAATATGAGGGACGTGATCCCTACTTTCAAGTAATATAGATCACGTGCTTCATTTCTTTGAATGGCTGGGACAATTTTATTTCTTCTATCTTCCCAGATTTTGTTTGAATGTGAATGAGGTAGGTAGATTCTCCAAGGTCTTTATCTTTTCAGCCCACACAAGGGCCGGGTATGTTGGCTTAGGACTCTGTAAATGTTTAAAAATTGAATTCAGTTAGTAGGAAATTTATTTGTTTGGCTAACAGTGGAACAAAACAAGGTCAGCACACCTAGGTTTCAGCTCACATTTCAGGATTTCTGGCCCATCAATCTATCAAGTTGGGATCATCGGACTTTACATTTCTAAATGCTGTTGTAGAGACTCTTATCTTTATAGAATTAAAGAGCAAACCAAGGGGTGGTTTTTGTGTGTGCTAACCTGGCCTGTTTCTCTGCTCTCATCTTCCAGGTTTACCATACTTTGTTCTGGCCTCTTGAATGGACCGTCGCCGGCAGAGACAACAATAGTTGTTATGCAAAGATAATCTGCAACAAATTTGACAGGGTAGGTAACACGACCGGAAGCGGAAATGCTGTCATTTGATTTGATTTGATTGATTGATTTTGTGGTGCTCTGGATCAAACCCAGGATTCATGCATGCCTGAGCTAGACCCCCAGCCCTAAGTGCTGTAATTTTAAAATGTAGCTTTTATTCTTAGGGTTTGAATTTTTATAATGTCTTCAAAGATCGCTTTCTTGGCAAGAGCGAGCTTGCTCTCGGTGTTTTCCTGTGTCTGCAGTCTAGCAGTGACGGTGTCCCTGGGGCTTAGTGTACCCTCTCAGAATACGTCTCCACCCGGAGCCCTCCTGATTGCTTGATGGTTTAGAACTGGATTAATTTTAAAATTTGGGCCGTCACCTGCACGGGGCCAGGTGTATGTGTGTGCATTTTCTGAACAGACTGATGTACGTTGAGCCTTTGGAAGGAAAAGCTCACCCAAAGCGCGACTCTAGGGACAGAGCCCAGTGCTGACAGTTTGTGTTAAAGAGGCAGCAGTGGGGTCCCATCGCTAGGGGCTCCCTCTGCCCCTTGACCGAGGTGTGAGTATGACTGCGGACACTTCCCTCCTGTGACAGCTAAGAACTCGGCTTGCCAGTGACTTGGTCCACAAGGAATACCAAATGTAGGGCTGGCTGGGGCTCAGGAGCAGAGCGCTTGCCTAGCTCGTGTGATTCACTGGGTTCCATCCTCAGCACCTTATAAATAAAATAAAGGTCCATTGACAACTTAAAAAATATTAAGAAAAACCAAATATGTTGAAAGTAGCACAAAGAGTTGGTTCTTCCTTGAGAGTCTGTGCTTTGGGACTGCGGGTGTGGCTCAGTGGCAGAGCGCTTACCTACTGTGCACATGACCCTGGGGCAGTCCCCAGACTGAGGGGAAGGAGAAAAAAACACTCATAATCCATCTGGGGAGGTAAAACATAAAACCAGATAAGTCAGAACAGTCACAGGTGACATTTACATCAAGTTTTCCAAGGCACACAGTCCCCATCTCATTTAAATCTCTCTTCATCTGAGTATAACAGAAAACAGGTGCCCCAGGCCACCAGCCCAGCAGCACGGGCCCCACTGCCTGTGAGGAGAGGCCTGCCAGAACTCTGGGACTTGGTCCCTTGGCAGCTGCACTTGTCTGCAGGACAGTTGTGACCAATAAGGAGATTGGTTACAGTGGCCCAGAATCCTGCCAAGTTGGGACGGGCTTGTTGCCGTGCTCTGAGGGTTGGTGTTCACTGTATTGGATTGTATTCTGGATCTTTTTTATGGTACCAGGAATTGAACTCAGGGGCGCTCAGCCACTGAGCCACATCCTCAGTCCTTTTTTATTTTATTAAAGACAGGGTCTCACTGAGTTGCTGAGGCTGGCTTTGAACTTGTGATCCTCCTGCCTCAGCCTCCATATTCACTAGGATGACAGGCGTGCACCACCGTGCCCAGCTTGTATTCTGGGTCTTCATGGATGAGTAGGCAGACATTAGTAACATGACATTTGTGGGCTGTATTTCCAGAAGTCGCAGGCAGAGGCTGTCCACCATGTTGTCCCCCCAGCCCCGAGGTGAAAGGAGGTGGACTTTGGTCAGTAGGGGCCCTACTGGGACAAGATCTGTAGCCTCTTCCCAGAGGCAACAATCTAGAAGTGCCCATCTTTGAGCACTTCTTGCTGTGTCCCTTACCACTGTCCTGCTCACCATCAGCTCCTCCCCAGGTACCCAGGTGGTACCCTCACTCACTTGCCCACTGGTCACCAAGAACTTGTTCTTTACTCCATCCTAATGTCCTTCCCTCCCTCCTTCCTTCCCTTCCCTCCCCTTCCTTCCCTTCCTTCCTTCCTTCCTTCCTTCCTTCCTTGCATGCCAGGCTCTACCTCTGAGCTACAGCACCAGCCCCAAACCTCCATTTTTTGTGTATACTTGTGAAGCAGAAATGTCATTTTCCTACAGCTTTAGCATAAATTGTATATGAGGCTCCCCTGGCAAGGAACCTGCCTTCCTTTTCCTTTCTGGCTGATGATCTTCATAGATGTCCTCACTTTTCTGTGGGCTGCGTCCCCCGCCTCCCAGGTGGCTGGCTGTACAATGCGGAGCCTGCCGGCTCCAGTTCAGCGGCTCCCATTGGCCCCTGGAAGGTATACTTGTCACCCGGCCGAGGGGACCAGCAGACGGAGGTTGTCTGCTCTGTAGCCTGGGTTTGTCTCCAGAACCTGTGTAGGCAAAGATGCTGAGCCTCTGTGGCTCTTCTATACTCTTCATCTTTCGTACACTTTTTCTATTGAAAATAAAAAATGAGAGGCTGGGGCTGCGGCTCAGTGGCGGAGTGCTTGCCTCCCAAGTGTGAGGCACTGGGTTCCATCCTCAGCACCACATAACAAGATAAAGGCATTCTGGATATCTGCAATTACCAAAAAAATTAAAGAAACTTAAAAGTGCAGGTTAGAGTCTGCTGAAGAAATATCGACCATTGAACAGCCCGTGATGCACGGTGACCTTGGAAGTGGCCTGTGAATCTTGCTTCTGACCTCAGAGGTCTGCTCATCACATGTACCCTGGACCGTGGCGTGCAAACCTGGGCGACAGCCTTGTGTTGGCGATTCCTTGCTTTCTGCTTCCTGTGAGGCGCAGGGCACCTTGCTTCCTGGGCTGGCCCTCTTTGCCTTTGCAGCAAGATCCAATGCTTTAGAATTATCCCAGTGTTGGACTTTAATTCAGATTTGTTATGTTGTTGTTTAGCACTATCTCAGCATAATTCAGAAATTTACATCATACTAATGAACTCCTTCATGCAGTGGGTAAATTGCTTGTTCTAGTAAATTTGAGTGCAAATTAACTCTGGATGTGCATTTACTGGCTCATTTAGCAGATTCACAGAGCCTCCCTTTCACTGTAATGTTCTCTGCTCAGTTCACATTAGAGTCCTGTAGGAGAGGCTGTAAATTTTAACTGAACTTGGAGTGAATAGATTCCTTTTCAGACCATTAACCTCTTGGGATTCTCTTTGTTTTGTTCCTGTATTAAAGGATCGAGTGATAGGATTTCATATTCTTGGACCAAATGCCGGTGAGATTACCCAAGGATTTGCGGCCGCAATGAAATGTGGGCTCACAAAACAGCTGCTCAATGACACCATCGGAATTCACCCCACATGTGGGGAGGTAGGACACAGGAGGGTGATGAATTGACTTTAATCAATGTGCTTTGAAAAACCATTATAAATTGAATTGTCATGCTGTGCACGGTGGTGCATGCCTGTAATCCCAGTGACTCTGGAGGCTGAGGCAGGAGGATCACAAGTTGGAGGCCAGCCTTAGTAACTTAGTGAGGCCCTGATAACTCAGTGAGACTCTGTCTCTAAATAAAATATAAAAAGGGCTGGAGATGTGGTTCGGGTTAAGTGCCCCTGGGTTCAATTGCTGGTACCAAAAATATATGTGTGTGTGTGTGTGTGTGTGTGTGTGTGTGTGTGTGTTTTGTCATGAAGTTTTTTTATCCACAACTGTTTTAAAGACTTGTGATATCAGAATGTGTTCTTTGAACCTCTGTTTGTTGTGCTCCTTTCTTGTGAACAGGTATTCACAACTCTGGAAATCACCAAGGCCTCAGGACTGGACGTCACTCAGAAAGGCTGCTGAGGATAGCCCTGCTGCTGTTGGGTTCTCCTTGTCACGTTGTCCTTTCCTTCAACGATGGTCATGCTCTGTGCCCGTGACACCTGCTCTGTGGACCAGTACAGGCTCTTTATGGCACGGAGATGCGAAGGGAGACAGGGAGACGGGACAGCAGCAGGGGCCTGCGGTCGTCTTGGCTGACGTGAGTGGCAGTTAGGCTGCATCCTTGACGCCCTGGCTCGGAACCCTCTGGTGAGGTGAGCCAAGGCCGACCCTCTCGTGCGTCAGACTTGACCTTCCCTCCAGGACACCTTTGGATGGCACAGTTAACCAAAGCTAACTTCCAGTTGCTACTGTTTTTATTCCCGCTTTGTTGCTTCTATGAAGAAATTTTTTCAATGGTGAAATTGGCTAGAAGAAGCTAGTTTTCCAGTGTGCAGGCCTGGAGCACACTTGTGCTCCCTGGGCCGGCAGCATCTGGACGATGCATTCGAGTAGCTGGCTGCAGAGGACCGGGTACGTCAGCAGAGGGCTCTGCACCAGGTGTGGGTCTCAGGCAGCTGTCCTCCAAGGTACAGCTCAGCCTGTTGTCCAGACCCAGACTCGGCTTCACCCTTGTGTGCATTTCCTGGTGGCAATGACCTTAAAGTTATTCTCTTCTTATTAGTATCTCTAGACTGGTGCAACATCTCATGTAGGAGAAAAATACTTGAATTTCTTCATGTTGTTGATTTTTAAGAGTAATATTAAAAGACGTTTTCAGTACTATATTATGTGAAATCTGTTTTCAAACTGGTGAAAATTATTCATAATTTGTTTAATGATAGACAAGTTCAGACAACAGTATTTAGCGGTTTAATTTGAACTTCCACGCATGTCTGCAACTAAGAGGCCCTTGAAGAGAGAGGCCTATCCAAGGTCCTTTAGACAACCTCTACGTTCCTGAGGAAACACAGTGGCCCGATTCAAGACTCCTGCAGGGCTCTTGCTCTCTTGAGAGGTATACCAGCCATTTAGCCCAGGTTGCATGATTATATAGTTGTGTGGTCAGAATTTCTGGGCATATATTTTAAAAGTAAATTTCAGAACCAGCAAGTACAGAACACCACCTGCAGACAGGCATTTTGCTGCCTATGTGCTCGGCCACAGAGTCTAGGCTTCACATCAGTCAAATGTCTGGTGTCCTACTGGGATGGGGCAAGAGGATTCTAGCTGTAGAGTAACACTGGGAACCCAAAGACCTTAAAATTCATGTTGCTTGGTGGTAAGTGGAGCATGGAGTGTTCTGAGCTGAGTGGGAGATCAAGATGGAAATGTACCTGAAAATCAGGAGCCAGTTCACAAGAAGGAGGGAGCTATGGAAAGTTCCTGGGCTTTGAAGAATGATAGACTTGGGAATGCCTGGTCCCATGACTCATTATGTGTGTGCCAGAATATGCTGCTGAGATTTTCTTGACCTTTGCTTATTAAGTGCAGACAACACTGCCTACCTCACAGACTTAGAATTGAGCAACTTTTATGAAGTTCTCATTGCACAGTGCATTGGTGTGGAGTGCCTTGGCTTTGGTGCTGATGAAGAGGGTCCTAATAAAGTCACTGTAGATACACAGCAGTTTAGCCAGTAGGTGGGTAGGCAGGTGACTGGGTCTTTTGTAGACTTTCACTACAGGAGGCAGCCTCCAAGTTGGATCCCCAGCTACTATCAATCAATCCCCCTGTGGTCCCCTTCCACATTTTGCCAGCGTAGGTGTGTGTGACCATTAGCACATGGCAGAAGTGAAGGTATATCACTTCTAAGACTAGATCATAAAAGGACTGCAGCTCAGGTTTTGGTCCTGCGTGGGCACTCCCTCTCACTGTGGGAGAGGAGGGCCTATTGTCATGAAGACACTCAGGCAGTTCATGGAGAGGCCCTTGTGGTGACGCTGAAGTCTCCAGCCAACAGCAAGATGACTGAGGTCTGGAAACATCCAGATGAATGAGCTCAGAAATGAATCATTCTACAGTCAACTCTTCCCTGGGCCAGAAACTTGACTGCAAAACCTTCCAAGAGACTTGGGGGCCAAATCCATCCACTTTGGCCACTTCAAGTCTCTTGACCCTCAGAAATTGTGAAAGAATAAATATTCATAATTTAAGCTGCTAATTTTTAGAACAATTTTTTACCAAGCAAAAGATAATCAGCACATTCATGAAGGAAAACTGAAATTAGCATTGATCTGATCAGATAACTCAGGTGTCTTGGGGTCAGTTATCCTTAGAACAGATAAAATAAAACTCATGGGCCTGGCATGGTGGCACATGCCTGTAATCCCAGTGGCTCAGGAGGCTGAGGCAGGAGGATTGCAAGTTGGAGGCCAGTCTCAGCAACTTAGTAAGGCCCTGAGCAACTCTATGAGACCCTGTCTCAAAATATTAAAAAAGGGCTGGGGATGTGACTCAATGTTGAATGCACCTGAGTTCAACCCCTGGTAACTCCCTCCCCCCCAAAAAATGAAACTCATGGATTTAGAAGTCCAACAGAACAATATTGGAGTTCACACTTAGCTCTGACTGAGTTTACCTAATTATCACAAAGAGCAGGGAAATTCAAGAGACCTCTGGATCAGTGCTCCTGAGCTGTGGCTGTGGTAGTTTCTTGCTAAATTTCCATGGGACATCCATGATTGTCAAAGCCCACCTAAAAGATTACTAAGAAAACCTGGTCATCATACAAATCTATGTTTATTCAGCTTATCAAGGCAGAGCATGACCTTACAGAGTTTCAGTATCATCTTAGGTGGGAGTTGAAGAAGGCTATTTAAGAGGCTTGGGAGGCTAGGGTTAGTTACAAGCTAGTTATAGGGCAAAGATTAGTAAATAGATCTGAGCAGCAGCTGGTCAGAATTTGTAAACGAGCCTATTTGCTGGAATGGTCTGTCAGTGGTCTTATCATTAGAATTTGGGTTATATGAGAGCATACTGAATTGTTTTTCCAAACATTAGCAACAAAACATTATAAACTGGAAATACAGTTACAATGCCATAATACCATGTACTACAGCATATAAATATGAAATACTTAGGAATACCATAAACAAAATATGTGTAGCACCTGTATGCCCAAATCTATACAACATTGCTGAGAGAAACTCTTAAATGTAATAAATATAAAAGTATACCATGTTCATGGATTGGAAGTGTCAATATTTTTAAGATGTTTCTTTCTCTTCAAATGGATTTTTAAGAGTCCATGCAACCCTCATCAAAATTACAGCAGGTTTGCTGGCAACAAATTCTCTTAATTTTCTTTCATTTGAGAATCTTAAAATTTCAATTCCTATTCCCAATAAATTTTTTTTCTGGATACAGAATTTTAGGATTAACAGTTGTTTCAGCAATTATAAAATGTAATTCCATTTAGTTGCTATGACTTCTCAAGAGAAATTGGAGGTCCATTGTCCTGTTCCTTTATAAGTAATGAGTTTATTTTCTCTGGATTTAGTGTGTTGATTTTCTCTGACTTCTTTTGAGGCTTTATCTTTAGTTGGTAGCAGTTTTATTATGATGAGTTTAAATGTAGATTTCTTGGGATTTATCCTACTTGAGATTCATGGAGTTTTCTTGAATCTGTAGATTCATGTCCTGTGTTGAAATTAATATGTTTTCAGTCACTAGTTCTTCAAATCTATTTTCATCCCTGCACCCTAACCCTAACCGTCACCCTGACCCTTTTCTTCTGGGACCCTGATGGCACAAATGTTAGTTGTTTTATTGTCCCACAGTTACCATAGGCTCTGTTAATTTAAATTTTTTTTTCTGTTATTTATATTAGATAGGTCTTTTCGATTGCTTTTCACATTCATAGACCCTTGTCCTCTCCATTCTGCTGTTGAGTCCATTGGATTTTTAATAAATACTGGTCTATGAATACAAATCTCAAAAATACTGGTCTATGAATACAAATCAAAAATACAAATCTTCCATTGGACTATTCTTATATCTTCTATTTCTTTTCTGAGACTTTCTGTCATTGATTTCAAGAGTATTTTCTCTTACTTCTCAGGGACATTTTCATAAAAGCTCCTTTAGCATTTTGTCAGCTAATGCCGCCACCTACATCATCTCAGTGTTGGCGTGTATTGATGGTCTCTTCTCGTGCTAGTGGAGATTTTCTTGGTCTTTCAGATGCTGAGTTCATTTGTATTGTATGCCAGATATTTAGATCATCATAAGTCTCTGTGTCTTATTTAAATCTTACAGAGAAGGTTGAAGAGTTCTCTCTGTGATTTGGGGTGTTCCATAACCCAGTTCTCAGTCTCTGGTATGCTGTTAGGGTCATATTCATGAATATGCATCTTGCAGTGAACCCAGTTGTTCATAGACAACTTTTTGGGGTTGTATACCAAGGTCTTCCCTCTATGTGATCTTGCTCATATTTTCCATTTCCTTTTTTCTGGCTAAGACTTTATGCAACTCACTTGCATGAAAGGCTTAGTAGCAGGAGGACAGAAAAGAAACAATGGGCTTTTCCATGCTTTCTTGAGATGAAGGTTCCCCTTTCTCAGGGTCTTACATCCCTGCTGTCCCTGCTGTAATTGCCACTGCTGTCAGTACCACAAAGCTGTTTTGGGGACTAACGCACAAGCAAACTGAGAAAATAAAGGAAAATAGAGCTGACTTGGTGGCGCACACCTGTAATCTCAGGTTCTCCGGAGGAGGCTGAGGCGGGAGGATAGAAAGTTAGAGACCAACCTCAGCAACTTAGCAAGACACTGTTTCACCATAAAATTTTTAAAAAGGACTGGGGATGTACCTCAATATGTGAGGCCCTGGGTTTGATTTTCAGTAAAAGAAAAAGAAAAGAAGAAAAATAAACATTTCCCCTGACTGGAGGCCCTTTTTCCATTCCTACGGTCAGGGGTAGAACGCCTTGCCGACACTCATTCAGAGTTTTGGTCACGTAGAGCCTAAACCAGGGGCATATCCAGCAATATCAACAAACTCATTGATAAGGAATCAGCAAACTCAATTTGCTGGTTCTTAGACTCCTTTTTATTTTCTTCTCCAGTGTATCTGCTAGTGTTTACTTTTTGGAAATATCAAATTTCAACTTTGTGCACTTCATCCAGGTTCTAGAGCTGTATTCAGTGGGAGACAGGATGGATTATACTTGATTTTATTACCTGGAACTAGAATCCTCCCTCCACCAGTAGGCTCTTTAAAAATTACCTATGAAAAACTAAATTTAACATTTATATGAAGATGCAGTGGATCTCTAGAGAGTTATAGCTAATTTGGAAAATAACAAAAGTTACAAGTTTATTTCATCATTTACTATAAAGCTTCAGCAATCAAGGTAGTGTAGCATTAAAAAAGAATAAATGGAAGTATGGAAGCAGTGGGACAGAGCCTAGAAATAGACCCATGTGTAGTGCAAGTTAATTTCCTACAAATGGGCCCAGGTTATTCCTCGGAGAGGACAGTCTTCAATAGAATAAGAATTACTGACATACTTGGGTTTTCACATAGGAAAAAATCAATTTTGACCCTTCCCTCAAACACCGTAAACAGAAATTAGCATGGAACGGATTGTTTTTGATGTGTGTGTGTAACAGAGGACTTTATTGGGGAGATATAGAGAAGCCTTACAAATCGACAATAGGAAGAAAACCCAATTTTAAATGGGTGAAGGATTTGAGCAGGCCTTTTGTGCTTGGTTGATAAAAACGTACACTTGGCCAAATACAGCGACACAAAAAGACGCTTAACATCTTTGGATATAGGCAAATTAAAATCAAAAGCACAGGAACAATTGCACTCCTAAAGTGGCTAATTTAGACAATACCAAATTTTTTGAGAAGGTAGAGCAATAGGAACTTCTATACACTGATGGGAATAGAAAACAGCTGGGCGGTTCTTCATTACATTAGACATACACTTAACATATATCCCTGCGATTTTAACTCTGAGGTATCACACAAGGACCTGGGCATGAAAAACAGCTTTATCATTATCACCCCAAACTGAAAAGAACCCAAATGTCCATCAAAAGGTGTCTGGAAAAACCAAACTGTAGTATACTCATACAGCAAGACACTAATTAGCAGCCAGGCATGATTGAACATGCTGGTGATCTCACTCTTTAGTAGGAGGCTGAGGCAGGAGGATTTCAATTTTGAGGTTAGCCTCAGCAACTTGGTGAGAACTTGTCTCAAAATTAAAATGCATAAAAAATTTTTTAAAAGGGCTGGGAATGTAACGCGGTAGAGCACTCCTGGGCTCAATTCCCAGGAAACGTCCCTGCACCTATTTAGAAACGAGAATGAATGAACCACTAGCAACTCAATGACGTAGACGAATCTCAAGATCTTTATGCTAAGCAAAGACATCAGGCCAAAAAAGTGTGTTCATACATGTGTGTGAAATTCTAGAAAAGACTAACATAGGGACAGAAAGTAGAGCTGAGGGCTAGTGATGGGGAAGGGACAGAGGACATCTTGGAGTAATGTGAAAGTTTAGTATCTTGTTGCTGGCTACAAGACTGAATGAATTTGTTGATTCATCAGCAAATCAGAAATAAAAAATATTTAAAGGGATGCATGTTCTACTTTAGATGTTAAATGTCCCCCAAAAGTTCATATATTAGAAGATTGGTCTCTAGAGCAGGGGGTGATGGAACCATTAGGAGGTGTGGCCAAGTGGAAGGTCGTTAGGTGTGCTGGATGGGACTATGGAACCCCAGAGTCCTTCTTGCCCTCTTTTGCCTCCTGGCCATGTTATGAGCAGCTTGCTCTGCCTCGCACTCTTTGCCATTGTTCTCTGGGTCCTCCCAATCATAGATTGGAACTTCCAAAACCATGAGGCAGAGTTAACCTTTTTTCTTTATAAGTTAATTCTCTCAGGTATTTTGATGTGGTGACGGAAAGTTGACTAGCAGTGCATCTTATCATATGCAAATTATACTTCCAAATTAATTTTTAATCAATGTTCAAAATACTTATTGAACAAATACTAAATGATCGGCACCGTTTAGATAAGAAGAATGTGTGTAGCCAGAGGAACTGAGACTGAGAAAAGGCTGAATGAAGGCAGATAGGAATCGGGGTAGAGGAGCAGGTTGGGGTAGGGTGTGTGATGTCGTGTCACAGATGCCTGAGTGTCCTGTGCCTTAGAATGTGCCATTAGTAGACTGATCTTATTAACTCTCCCAGGTAATCTATAATGGGTCCCCTTAGCATTGACAGGCTGCTGGGGTGTCATCCTTGGGTCTCTGATTCTCTGCTGTTTGTGTGGCTTCTAGGAATGGATGTGTGAGAACCAGCTTCTGGCGTCATGGGTAGCTTTATTTGTGTCACTTGAACCACCCACTGTGGCTCCTCTGGGCTGTGTCAGGTCTCCTACACCCCAGGCCACCAGATTTCTTTCCCTCAAACTCGTAAGACGCTATGTGATTATTGCAATTTGGAAAGCAGTGAGCTGAGTTTCATTTCTCGTTTCTCGGGCTCCTTATCCAATGAAGGGGTGGGATTCCCAGTCTCTCCCGGCCCTCTAATGCAGAAGTCTCTACGCCGGGAGGTAAACGCAGAATGGCAATTTTGTGCTTGTTTGCCAGGTGCTGTAGATCTTCGGGTGGAATCACCGCTGGGTGTGCGGGATGCTGAGCAGTCTATGTGGGGCGCAGTGAGCACGCGTTCAACGCACCCACTCGTGGCAGACATGCTGGGACGCTGTTGCCCCAAATTGTCCTCTTGAAACACCAGCGTCTCCTCAATGGGTTTCCTCTGTGTGATATTAATGGCCATGGATGATTGAATCAGCCCTTCCCTGGAGCTGGCCTGATTTGACTAGGAAGGGAACCTCTGCACTGTTTAACTTGCCTCTGGCCCCCACCAAAGCCTGTGCCGATAAAGTGGCCCACGTAGGACGTCTTTAGCTCGTGCTAGGAGTCTGCTCGTTCATTTAATGTCATCAACAGCCTTAGCTTGTCCTGTGGCCTAGAAAGCTAAGTGGAATTTGTTAAAGCTAGTCTTCTTCAGTCGTTTCTTTTTTGGGGGCATGTAGCAGGGATTGAACTCAGGGGAACTTAATCACTGAGCCATCCCCAAACCTGTTTTTTATTTTTAAATATTTTTTTTAGTCCTTGGTGGACCTTTAATTAATTAATTAATTGATATGCCACACTGAGAATTGAACCCAGTGCCTCGCACATGCCAGGCAGGCCCTCCACCACTGAGCCCCATCCCCAGCCCTATTTTGTATTTTATTTAGAGACAGGGTCTCACTGAGTTGCTTAGGGCCTCACCATTGCTGAGGCTGGCTTTGAACTCGTGATCCTCCTTCCTCAGCCTCCGGAGCCACTGGGATGACAGGCATGCGCTACCACACCCAGCTCTTCAGGCACTCTTATTTGTTCAGCCTTTGTCGGGACACTTGGTGACTTCAGACAAACCCCACACGTAGTCACCTAGGTTCTATGCCCTCAAAGACTTTACAATCAAGTGGAAATACCAGATCCAGGTATATAGCTTTACAAATTGTTTTTGCCTTGTGGAAGGAGAATGAACATTGGATTCTATAATAAGCCAAAATTATGCTTAGTTCATAAATGTGTTTAATTGTCTCATAAACACTACAAAATGCGGATGAGGAAGCTGTGTCCATGTGGAGCCGGATTTCCCACTGACCCAAAGTTCATTCATTTTTTGGTGCATTAAGACAGCAGGAAAGAATATTTATAAATAAGAGCTGGGACTCAGTTTATGTTTATTTAGTGTGATTAGGAAATTTTACTGTTTCAAGCGGGAAATGGGCACTAAATCACTAAATTCTTGTTGCAATTACTATAAAAAGTAAGTTTGAAAGATGTCAGCATTTAAAGGCAGAGACCCATGTGCACTTAGTACATCTTCTGATAGAAGCATTGGCATCTCAGGGTGATCAGAGATGATGCTGTGGGGACTGTGATTTTTCCTCCTTCATTTCTGCTCATGATCATCAACATGGAGACCCAAGGCTCAGGTGACCCCCAGCTAACAGGGAAAGAAGGGCTCGCCTCCTCTCCTCCCAAGCCATTTCCTGCTGCAGATTGCCATCTGACTGCCTTCTCGAAACTCCTGCCCCTCAGGCTGTGACCCTGCTGCTCACTGCCCAGCTCTGTGGGCTGCCTGTCCAGGCTCCTCCCTGGGGAGGCTCCACATCTCTTCTTCTAGCTTCCGGGACACACATGGACCTGTGCAGATTTCTAGGAAGTGAAGGAATTGTCCATTTATATGGTAACTACAAGGAACCAGCAAACCCAACCTGATGACCTCGGTCTTTGTCTGCCAAGCTGTATCTCCATTCCATTTCTGAAGGCTGTTTTTGCCAGATGGAGAAGTCCAGTTTGACATTAGTTTTTCCATTTCAGCACTTTTTTTTTTTTTTGCTGGTTAAATATCAAAAGGATTATTATTTTTTCTTTTTAGATATACATGACAGATTTGACATAATCACACATGCCTGAAGTGTCACTCCCCATGCTTATGGTGGGACATGACTGGAGTTTCCCTGGCTGTGTGTTCACATGTGAACAGGAAAGTTCTGTCCCCTTCATTCCACTGTCTTTCCCATTCCCATCCCTCCTCCTTCCCCTCATTCCCCTTTGTCTCATCCAGTGAACTTCTATTTCCCACCCCCACTGTGAGTCAGTGTCTGCATGTCAGAGAGAACATTTGGCCTTTGTTTTTTTGGGATGGCTTATTTCACTTAGCATGATAGCCTCCAGCTCCATCCATTCACTGGCAAATGCCATCTTTTCATTTCAGCACTTCAAGGTTGCAGTTCCACTGTCCTCTTGTTCCTATTGTTACTGATGAGACATCTCCTGTTACTCTCACTGTTCCTTTGTGTAATGTGTGTAATGTGCCTTTTTTCTCCCTCTGGACTGCTTAACATTTCTTTCATTTCCAACAGTTTGGCTCTTATGGAAGCATCCAAAGACCTCCAGTGCATACTTAAAATCAGAGATGGAACCAGACACTATCTATATTGTTTTTTTCCTTTGTAAACAGATTAAATGCTTTTTCTGTCTTAATTAAGCACTTATCACACATTGCAATCGTAACCGTTGCAGTTTGAAGAACTTGCCTGAATTTCTTTTACCTTTTCAACAAGTTCATGGGTAGAAGATTCCTTCTTACTGCAGATCTTAGCAATGTCAGCATGCAGTTTTTTCTTCTTATCAAATTGAGAACCTTTATCTTTTCATTTAAAGAAAGCCCTGTTGTCTTCTATGGCACCCCCAAAGTGCCAGCGTTACTCTGCCTGCACTTGGGGTCATTAGGTAAATTAGGGTCACTTGAACACAGCACTGCGTCACCATTACAGTGGATCTGAGGTGACTAACAGGAACGAAGTGTATACCTTGTGGATACGCTGGGCAAAGGTATGATTCGCATTCCAGTTGAAAGGGAGCAAGGTGCTGTGAGAGTCCATCATCATACTCAGAATGGCCTGAAATTCAAAAGTAATGGATTGTTCTGGAATTTTCCATGTCATATTTTCAGATTGCATTTGACTACTGGTGGCTGAAATCTTGGATAAGGGGAGGACTGGATGTTTTTCTCCCTATTTATCCTGTGCGGGCCTTCTTGAGCTGGCTGGATCTGTGAGCTGATATATGACACCAATTTGGATAATTCTCAGCCATCATCTCCTCAAATATTCTGTCCATCCATACTTTTTCTAGAATTCCAATTACAGGTACATTGTCCTGTATATCTCAATCCCCCAGTTTTTTTCCTCTTTGCATTTCAGTTTGGATTTGACTTGCCTTCAGGGTCACTGGTTCTTCACTCTCTTCCATCTCTCTGCTCAAATTTCCCATCTATTCTCACATATCATCCACCTTTTCCTTTAGATCATTTAACATATCGTCATTTTAAGGTTCCTATTTTCAACACCTAGGCCATCCCTTTCTTGCTTTCATTGAATTTTATCTCCAGGTCATGGGTTGTGTTTTCTTGTTTCTCTGAAGTTCTCCTAAATCTGCATGTCAGGCATGATGTCTAACAGAACAGTAGAGTACCTGAGGATGTGGCTGAGTGGTAGGAGAGCTTGCCTATCACTAGGCAGGGCCCTGGGTCCAAACCCTAGACAGTAGAGGCTTGACTCAGTTTTTTTCATCACTGTGACCAAAAGCCCTGACAAGAACAATTTTAGAGGAGGAAACATTTTTGGAGGGGCTCATGGTGTCAGAGGTCTCAGTCCATAGATGGCTGACTCCATTCCTTGGGGCCCGAGGTGAGGCAGAACATCCTGGAGGAAGAGTGTGGTGGAGGGAAGCAGCTCAGGACGTGGCACCAGGAAGCACAGAGTCTAAGCTCTGCTCACGAAACATAAACCCCAAGTCAAGCCCCCAGTGACCCACCTCCTCCAGCCACACCTTACCTGCCTCGTCAATCCCTATCGGGGATGAATGCTCCAAGTAGATTCATGTTCTCATGGCCCAGTCATTTCACCTCTAAACCTCCTTGTATTTTCTCATACATGAGCTTTTGAGGGACACCTCAGACTGAAAACATAAGGCTGCCGTGTGTTATCTCCCCCAGAGAAGAGTGCTCATCTTTCTCTGTCGGGCACTGCAGGTGTTCAGGCAGTCCAGCTGGGCTGGGCCTCTTCACAGCTCCAGTTAGATCCAGCCCACTGACCTCCCGCATTTTGATGATGATAGGCTAAGGCTCCAGTGTGACTCCAGCAGTTTCCTTGTCCTTCACACTCTGCCCATTTCCTGAGCCACCAGAGAGCTTTGACTGCCTCACGGGCTGCCTTTTACCATTGGAGTTGTTGACGTTCTCTTTGCTCTGTTGTCCTGCCTCTATGTCTGAACTCAGGGGCACTCGGCCACTGAGCCACATCCCCAGCCCTAGTTTGTATTTTTATTTAGAGACAGGGTCTCACTGAGTTGCTTAGGGCCTCCCTAAGTTGCTGAGGCTGGCTTTGAACTCGCAATCCTCCTGACTCAGCCTCCCAAGTCGCTTGGATTACAGGTGCACGCCACCACACCTGGCTTCAGGAGCCCCCTTTTACCCTGCGGCATGGTGTCCAACCTGCATGGGCCACTGCAGGACACGTGGTGGAGGCCTAGGGTGCCTTGGAGGGATGTCTCACTCCCTGTGCTGCTCCAGGTGTTGGCATCCCAGAACTGGGTGCATGGGTGGTGCTGCCTGACTCTGCAGGTCGGGCCCTGGGGACTCCAGTCCATCACCCCCATGCCCCCGCTGGTGTGGTGTCCTTGTGGCAGGTGTCTCCTTCCCACCAGGCTCCTCCACCTCTGCCGTTTCTCCTGCAGGAAAGCAGCCTTTGGGTCTCTCTCCCGCAGGCTCATCAGTTTCTGGGATTGCTTTTCCTTGGTGTGATTCTGTTTGCATCCTCAGTTCTCAGGCAGCTCACACACAATCATTTTTGGCTTAAGCAGATCATTGCTGTCATCAGGGTAGGACTGGTGATTTTGTGTGGCTCCCTCCATTCAGCAAACATTTATTTGCCAGAAATTCCCTGGTTCACACAAGTCGTTCCTTAGCGCTGGATTTGGTGGCAGGACAACTGATGAGAACCAGGCGTTTCTGCACCTCACCTCACTTCTCCGAGAACCATCTCCACTTCTGAGGAGCAGGCAGGAAGGCATCCTCGATGACCTGGTTGGGGTCCCCACTACCTCACTTGGGAAGGTCACAGAACTTGTTCTCTTACCATGGCTAGAACAATGAATCTTGGTTCCAGGGATTGAACCCAGGGGTGCTTAGCCACTGAGCCGCATCCCCAGCACCTTTTTATATTTTATTTAGAGACAGGGTCTCACTGAGTTGCTTAGGGCCTCGCTAAGTTGCTGAGGCTGGCCTCCAACTTGCGATCCTCCTGCCTCAGCCTCCTGGGATTACAGGAGTGCACTAACAAGCCCAGCTATGCCAGACACTTTTTTTTTGTGCATCTCACTTAACCACCACGGCTCTACAAGGCAGGCACTCTGTCAAGTCTGTGGGACACACAAGGAATCAGAGTCAAGTTCGTAAACCTAGGGCATGGCTCAGAACTGGTGAGTGGTGGGACAGGGATCTGGACCCAGGGAGGCTGTCTGCTCACCCCATATTGCCAGCTGTCGATCAAGGACTCCCTGCCTCAGCTCTGGCTGCTGGTTTGGGGAGGACAGTGGAGAGGGCAGGAGAAAGGGTTCTGTGTGACCTGCTGCTGACCACCGGACCCAGACCCCCTGGAACTACAAAGGGGGAGAGTCAGGAGTGCCACATGGGGTCACCACCCTTCAGGGTTAGCACGGAGGGAGCACACAAAGAAGGAGGTACCTGAGGGCAGAATCCAAAAGCTAAGGTGGCCCGGTGACCTGCAGAAGGGGGCAGTGTGTGGGCAGGAAGGGGGGCGGGTCTCTCCAGGCCCTTTCTCAACAGAAGGTGAGAGGTGAACGCCCTTGCTAAGACCCTGAGGAAGAGGTCTTAGAGGCAGCGCAAGGAAGCCCTGCCCACAGCTCCTTCCCCGCCCCTTCCCGGGAGGGCAGTTGGGGCTGACCCCCATGGTAGTCCTTTCCCCCCTGCATTCTTCTGCCCCACGTGGAGTGATGGATCTAGCGGGCTCTTGTCTCCGTCAGCCCCGCAACTGCCCTCAAGGTGGTGTAGCTTGTTCCCCAGCTCCACTCGAGGAGACCGAGGCTTGAGCAGGGAAGGGCTTGCCCAAGGGTGCCCAGCACGTAAGTCTCAGACCCCAGTCCAGGCTTCCCTCTTATCCTCCAGGTGCCACTCTCCAGGGACATGCCCAGGGAGCCAGTCTGGCCCAGGAGCTGGATATTGTGATGTTGGATTCTGTGTGTGTGGGGGTCTTTTGCCTCTGATAAGAACCTCTCAGGGAAAGCCAGGCTCACCCAAGTCCAGGTGGGCTGGGATTGGGGGGATATTTCAGTGGGCTTTTTTGCTGCTGTGTCTAAAAGATCGGAACAACTTGAGAGGAGGAAAAGTTTATTTGGGGCTCACAGTGGCAGAGGGCTCAGTCCACAGACAGCAGGCTGCATTCCTCGGGGTCTGAGGTGAGGCTGGACATCATGGAGGAAGAGAGTGGTGGAGGGAAGCAGCTCCCATGGTGACCAGGAAGCAGAGAGACTCCACTCCCAGATGCAACCATGTCCCCACAGCCACCCTGCAATGCCCACCTCCTCCTCCACAGCACCTGCCTCCAGGGACCACCAGCTGACCCCCCAGGGAGCAGTGCACTGATGGGGTTGAGGCTCTCACCACCCAGCCAGCTCTCCCATGTGAGCTCTGGGGGACACCTCACATCCAAACTGTAACAGGGGATGACTGGGAGAAAAGGCAGGTGATGTGACTGTGGGCTGCCCTCTATGGGACATGGTGAGGGGTTAGGGATGGGGGGCAAGACACAGCAGATCATTAGGGATGATGGGGGACAGACTAATAGTGGACTGGTACTTTGGGGACCTCCTTCTGAAAACTGGGTCCGGAGGCTGGTGGCTTCAGTTCCAGGTTGTGGAGGGGGTGGAGGGAGCCTAGAGCTACACCTGGGCATGGCCCAGCCTCAGGCCTGGAGCATGCTTCTTAATTGCAGGGAGGGCAGTGAGTTCCCCCACCCCAGGGGTGCATTTGGCAATGCCTGGAGGCATTTTGGTCACCACTGTGGGTGAGAGGGAGCTGCACTGGATTGGTACAGGTTGGTACAGGTCATTGTCACTGCCTACATTAGGATTCTCTAGAGGAGCAGAATGACCAGGAGGTACGAAGATAAAACGGGGATTTATTAGATTGGCCTCCACGACCAGAAGCTGGATGGTCCACAGTGGCCGTCTGCAGCTGGAGAGCTGGAGGAACCAGCAGCTGCGCAGTCCAGGAGGCTGAAACCTCAGAACAAAGAGATCAGTGGTGCTACCCCAGTCCTACACCAGAGGCTTCTGGAAACTACCTGGAGAACAACTGGCAGAGTCCGCTTTGGGAGAGTGAAGGATGAGTCTGGGGATCACAGCAACCAAGAACCCATTCAGGAAGAACGGAGCTTGCCTCTGCTGCTGCTTCCTCCTTTTTCCAGCTCTTATTCCGTCCAAGCCACCATTCTATTGGATGGCGCTGCCAGTTGTTGGGGAGGGTCTCCACTTCAGTTGGCTGTCCCACATGCCAGTCATTCCCAGACACACCCTCAGTGACACACCAAGAAGCCTTTGATCGACTTGATGATTCAGATTAACTATTACACTGCTCGAGAGCCACAAGCCTGGGACACCCACAGTAAGGTCACCAGTGCTGAGGCGGTGACCCTGGCCCCGCTGTGCTCCATGGCTCTCGGTTCCCCTGCATGAGTCTCTGTAGACCACTGCCCAGGCCACAGCACCCACCCTCCCCAGTCTCTCCTGCACCCCACAGCCTGCACTCCACACACCCAAGTACAGACCCCCATTTAGGCCCCCAGGGATCACCTTGACCTTGTCTGTGCCTCCGTCTGCACACCCAGCTCTCTCATCCCTCTCAGTCTGGGTTTCTAAGTCTGCCATGGTTCCTGACCCCTCCTCTCTGTCCTTCTGCTATCCACAGATGCAATGGTGGCATCTTTCCGCATGAGGCGTCTGAAAGATGCCATTTCTCTAGGGTCGCAGGGAACAGCGCATGCCCACCCAGCGCTTCCCGTGTGCAGCCCGAGGGCTTCCAGTCACCCAGGGCCCTTCACAGTGAGCATTGCCTCCGTTTTTACAGAGGACACGGACATGGAGGAAATGACGAGTCCAAGGTCACACGCTGGTGTTTGATGGGTCTCGACTTTGAACCTGTGTCATGGCCAAGTCCCCAGAGTGGTCACTCCGCCCAGGGGAAGCAGCCGCCTTCCTGCTCGATAACTAGTGTGCCCAGCTCATTGGCCAGCCCCCACCCTCTCTGCTTAGGGTTTTTCTCCTCGCCTTTTAATGTCCATTCACCCGCTCATTGCTGGAGAATTTTCTCCTGGCTATCTTCTTCCAATAACCTGGGAGCAAGACCCATGTCCCTAGCACAGCCTGACACCTAGGAGGTGTTGAATAAGTGTTTGTTGAAAAAAATAAAGTTTGATGAATTGTGGAGAATGAACCCCTGGCCCTAGGAGAACACCCAGGCCCCCGGGGAAGCCACCCAGGAGAGCTCAGGGCACCTCCAGCCCATGTGAGACTGTCCCCTTGCTCCTCCATCACATCGACCCTCAGAGTGGGACTGAATGAAGGGGCCTCCTCAGATGGGGTGTTGCACAGTGGATAAGTCGATGGACAATATTCACCAACAGGCAGAGGTGGCCACATTCCAGAAGCAAGTGAAAACGCCCTCATGACCAGTGAGTCACTGCGATCGTGAATGCGTATCGAAGGGTGGAAAAGTGAGGACTGAAAGAAACAAGAGCCTGCTAGCTCCTTCCCCTCTTCCTCTTGGACTTCCTCCTCCTTGTCCTGGCTTCCCCTCCTGGAACCTCCTGCTTCCTCCGTGGGCCCTGAGATCCAGGTACTGTACCAACCATTTGGCCTGCACTGTCCAATGGAGCTGTCCCAGCAACTATGAGGGAGGGGCCACCATCTGGAATCTCGCTGAGGAGCAGCCCAGGACACTGGGACACCAGGGATGGAACCCAGGGGCCCTGGACCACTGAGCCACATCCCATCCCTTAGTGGAGGCCTTCTGACTCTGGGACCTCACTCCTCTTTGTCCCACCAGGGTGCTGCTAATTTCCTTACTATTTTCTAATATTCCGTACTAATATTCTCCAGCGATTTTGCATCACCTGCGTGAAGATCTTCGCACACCTGTCCTGTAGCTCTCCGTTCTGTTGCGGTCTGCTGCCCCCTGGTGGTGGTGCGCGCGATGGCTGCCACGATTCCTGCGCTTTCCCGCAGCCCTTGAGGTCCCCCGGAGACTTCAATGCCCAGGCCTGGTTACCATCAAAATAGACCTGTTATTTAGGCAAAGTGAACTTTATATCCAAGCTGATATTTCTGAAGTGAAAATAAGAATTGCAATGGAGTTATAATTTACATGCTGTAAAATTTCACTTGTCATCAGTGTATGATTCAATGATTTATTTTTTAGTAAATTTACCCTGTTTTGCAACCGCCACTATGACCCTGTGTTAGGACATTTCTACAATCTCCAAAAGAATCCTCGTGCCCATTGACATTCGATCTGTTTCCACCCCAGTGCCAGTAAACCAGCGCTGTTTCCTGTCTGTAAAGATTTGCTTATTTTACTGGGTGCGCACTTGTCATCCCAGTGGCTTGGAAGGCTGAGGCAGGAGGATCTCGAGTTCAGAGCCAGCCTCAGCAACTTAGCGAGGTCCTAAGCAACTCAGTGAGACCCTGTCTCTAAATAAAATACAAAATAGGGCTGGGGATGTGGCTCAGTGGCCGAGTACCCCTGAGTTCAATCCCTGGTACCCCCCCCCCCAAAGATTTGCTTATTCTGGACATTTCACATAGATGGGATCATAAATGTGTAATATTATGGTTTGAATGTGGGGTGTCCCCCAGGAGCTCATATGTGAGACAATGCAAGAAGGTTTAGAGGTGAAATGATTGGGTTTTGAAAGTCTTAACCAAACTGACAGGGAGGTGAGTCATTGGGGCATGACTCTGGGGGATAGATTTTGTCCTTGGTGAGAGGAGAAGTGTCTCTATGCTTCCTGGTGACCATGTGCTGAGCTGCTTTCCTCCACTATGACCCTCCTCCATGATGCTCTGCCTCGCCTTAAGCCCAGAGCTATGGAGTTGACCACTGGTGGACTGAGACCTCTGAGACCATGAGCCACAAATAACCTTTCCCTTTTTCTTGTTAGATCTTTTGGTCAAAAACCAAACAAACAAACAAACAAAAAACTGACTAAAACCCACAATGAAAGGCAGAAGGGTTGACCATGTGGCTCCAGGGTCCCGAGTTCTGTTGGCCATGAAGCAGGGCCTATAAACCAAAAGTTGATCCTTCTTCCATTCCAGTGGACAGCTGAGGTCAGCCAGGGCCCTCAGACTGGGGCCATGAACTGCCTAAAGAGCTGGTGTGTGTCTGAGCCTCACCCAGTCACAGCTCAGGGGTTGAGTCTGCTTCCATTGCCCCCATCTGCTCTCAGGACCTGACGCCTTGGCTGCAGGCTCCTGCTCCCTGACACCCAACCCCTGCCAGTCCAGCCCCTTCCAGGATACCAGGAGCTCCAGTGCCCGAGGGAGAAATGAGTACCTCTGTCCAGACCCTCCCTTTGCCTTCCACCCCATCCACATGTCCCTCCAATCCATATAACCATGGCCAAGAGCCCATCTAGGCCACATACTCACATTAGTTTTTTTCTTTTTTGGTCCCAGGGACTGAACCCAGGGGTGCTTAACCACTGAGTCACATTCCCAGCCCCTTATATATTTTATTTAGAGACAGTTGCATAGAGCCTTGCTAAATTGTTAAGGCTGGCCTCCAACTTCTGATCCTCCTGCCTCAGCCTCCTGAGCCGCTGGGATGACAGATGTGCATCACCACGCCCAACCACACTTCTTTTGTTCAGCCTGAATCATGAGCCCAACAGGCCAGTGCGCTGGTGCTTTCTGGTCACCCTAGCTGCAGCCTCTGCAGGGGAGAGCGAGGCTGCTTTGCCTCATGCATTTCGCCCACTGGGTTGGCACCCCTGGCTTGCCTCCACCCTCGCTGGCAGCTCCTCAGGTTCGCCCTGGCATGGTGGGCTCCAGTTGGCAGAGACCTGAGCTTGCCACACACCTTGGCTGCCACTCTGCTACTGCTTCTCCAGGGACAAGGGCTTGGATGCAGTGCCTGGTGTCAGTGTGCCAGCTTGAGGTGTCAGACCAACTGCAGGCCCTTGAACCGACTGGCTTCGGTAGAGTGTTGACTTTGGTTCCAGCAGCACCCTGGGCGCCTCTGTGGGCCTGGGGCTCTTATTTTCTTATGACTTCCTGACGAATGAGTTCCTGGGTGCAGTGGTTGGCTCGCCGCCTGCACGGCTACTTTGCTACACACTTTCTCCCTGGAGTCAGTGGCTTCTTGGACATTGCACAGAGGGGCAGAGATGGCCCAAATGTCCAGGGAGCACAGCTGCCCTGAGAGGAGACAGCATTCTGAGCCCTGGAACCCCCGCCACTGCTTTTCCTGGGGTGTCTGGGGGAAGAGTTAGACCTCAAGTCGCCCTGCATGGCTGGCTGCCTTTGTAGCCAGAGCCCTGGTCCACATCCCCACCACTGTGACGAGGCCAGTGCTCAGGGCCACCCTCCACCTCCAGGGACAAAGCTCCCACCACAGGTCTCCGCACCCGCCCTGCACCAGTCACTGAAAACACAGCACAGTTCTGAGGTCGCAGAGGACTCTCACACAAAGCAAGGCAGCAGCCAAATGTCCCAGCAACCACAGCCACAAGCCAAGCCTTGGTTGTGGAGGGGTTCTCTCCCTGGCCAGCCTGTGTTGGGTGGTCCCAACTCTCTCCCCGACTACAGTCACAGCAGCTACCCCCAGTGTTGAATTTGGGTTTCTATGTTTAACAATATGCAATTTGAGTTTGCTTTTTTTTTTCTTTTGGTCCCAGGGATTGAACCCAGGGCTGCTTAACCACAGAGCCACATCGCAGCCCTTTTTATCTTTTATTTAGAGACAGGGTCTTGCTGAGTTGCTTAGAGCCTTGCTAATTTGCTGATACTGGCCTCAAGCTTGTGATCCTCCTGCCTCAGCCTCCCGAGCCACTGGGGTTATAAATGTGAACCACTGTGCCCAGCCAAGTTTACTCTTTAAAAGACTCACAGACCTCAGGCTTTTGGGCAGGTTTTGAAATCCCAAGATGTGTGTGTCCCTGTCCTTCTGGCAGCTCTATGCACAGCGGGAAGAGAGGATGCTTCGACTATCCATTGCTTTTCCCAGAACAGAACCCAGCGCCCAGGCAGAAGCCTAAGTCCCAGTCATAACAGCAGGGAAAGGAATGTACAGTTAAAATACTGGGGAGGACAAAGGGGGCTCTTTTGTTCGTTGTATGAACATCTTGATGCTTTTTGCAGCTTTTTTTGCAGCTCTGCTGGGAAGACGTTCCAGAAACTCTGAGGGCAAATGTGGTTTCAGCTCCTGCTAGGAGCAGGAGCAGTTCTTTGCTCCAGCCCACACGTGCCTTAGAGACCTCAGGTTTCCTGGGCTCCCGCCTCCTTCCCATGTGCGAAGTTTCAAGAGGCCCTGGAAGTCCCGAGCCTGGCTTCACCAGTCTTCCTGAGGGGCTGGGATGCCTGGATCCCTCCTGCTGCCGTTCCCTCCTGCTACCACACGAGGGCACCAGAGAGAGCAGTATCCCCTCCATAGGTTGGGAGGGGCCGTAGTGGGTGCCTTATGGGCTACAGAAGTTTCCAGAGAGTGAGGAGGATACTCTTTCTGCAGGACACAGAGTGTAACTCCAGCATCACATCACTCCTTTTCTGTCCTAAGAAAAATTTTTTACACTCAACACTTGGGGTCAGATGCTAGCTGACAGGGCCATTTGGTCATGTGGATCTCTGGGGACCCAATCTCCAAATAGTTACGGACTTTTTTTTGGTACTGAGAATTGAACCCACGGTGCTTAACCCCTGAGCCACATCCCCAGCCCTTTTTATATTTTGTTTAGAGACAGGGTCTCATTGAGTTGCTCAGGGCCTCGCTAAGTTGAGGCTGGCCTCCAACTTGCCATCCTTGCTGCCTCTACCTCTGGAGCTGCTATTATCTGGCTAAACTTGCAATTCTTGTGGCATCTTTTGGTTCCGCGGGCCTGCCAAAAATTCAAGCAGGGAGGCACAGAGAAACCCCTCTTAATGGAAGGAGTGTCAGATAATTTTGTGGCTGTGTCCCAAATCCCCTCCCTGACCCAAACCAGTCATATGTCTTACCCCTGGACCCAGGCTGCCTCTCCTCCGCTCTGCCTGGCTCCACCATGCCAGGCCCTCCCAACTCCACCGTGAGTCTCCATAGGAGATCCGGGAGAGCCTTGGAACCACAAATCAGATGACCGACTCCTCCTTCATCCCTCCGTGTCCAATGCCCGACCTGCCCACACAGCTTTCTGGGATCTGCAGGGCCCCGCCTCCTCTCACCCAGCCAGACGTCTTTCTCCCCAGCAGGGCCCCAGCACCCGCTCCCTGGGCTCAGTCCACCTCTGAGCTGGTCCCCTTCCTGAACGCCAGGCCCCAGATGCTGCGTCCTGCAGGCTCCGCTCCAATGCCACCCTTCAGACCTGGAATAACCCTCTGGTGCCCAGCGGTCCCTTTCCCGTGATCTGGTCTGTGTTCCCTGGAGCCCGCGCTGCCTGGGATAGTGGATCTGCTCGCTGACGCTCCGCTCCCCTCACTCCCGCTTGCCTTTCGGGTGCCTTATAGGCACGATGCCCACCACGGTGCTCACCACGGTGAGGGCGCAGACGTTTGTGGAATGCTAGTGCATGAACAACGGGTTGTGTGTGTGTGTGTGTGTGTGTGTGTGTGTAGTTTAGAAAGGCAATCCTGACAGCTAGACAATCCTGAGATGTCAGCTTAGGGATCATAAGGGATTTTTTTAGAATTGGGGACCTCATTCCCAAACTGGCTCTGCCACCCACTGGCTGGTGACTTTGCGAAAACACCCTCACCTCCATGAGCTTCATTTCTGTAACGTGTAACTTTAAGAATATCCCTTAGCTCGCGGGATTGGGGTTCATTGCCTCTGTTCAATGAGGACCCAGAATCCTGTTCCAGTGAGCGAGGCCAGGCTGCACTACCCGTCGTGCCCACCAGATGTCGCCGTAAGCGCTCTCTGAGAGGCCAATTGACAGAGTGAGACCCTGTCTGAAAATAAGAAATGCAAAGAACTGGGGAAGCAGTTCAGTGCACCTGGGTTCAATCCCCAGTGTCAATCAATCAATCAATCGATCGATCGATCTGATATAGAAGCGGAGCTGTAGCTCAATGGCAGAGTTGTTTATCATGTGAAGCCTTGGGCTTGATATTCAACAACACATGCACACAAACAGCTGATATCAGGGTTCAAACACACACACACACACACACACACACACACACAGAGAAATGAACATACATCTTCGTTTCTCTGCAGCAAGTGCCTATTCATTGGGTTTTAATTTCTGCTCTCAAAACTTTTAAGTTTTCAATAATTCTCTTTCGGCTCTCTGTCATATTTTCGATCACGTATTCCGTGCTCAGTTCATGATTGTAATACACTCTTTCTGAGGATATCTGTTTGGTACCTGTTTCTTTCAAGCCTGGTAATGTTTGATTTCATGGTCATGTAGAATATTGGAGATTAAAAATATATTTCGATTGTGTTCTTTATCTTGAGTCTAATGGTTGTTTTTTTAAATGTACTTTATGAACTCCAAACTGCAAACAATACCCTTTGAAATTTAGCGTAAGTGAATTATATTTCCTTTTTAAAAAATTATAAAAGGAAAATGATGTTCAACAGCTCTGATTTGTGTTCAGTTCTTTTTGAGTTTGAGCTTCGTTCTCAGATGATCTAATTGGGGAATTTCCTTGGGGACCCCTATTCAACATCTTTAGGTGTTTCTATGGGGGCTTCTCAGGGTCCTGGAGACATAAGGCTCCATCATTCTCTGGCCAGAACAGGGATGAAGGGCTGGTTGCTGAACTTCTGGGCTCTGAGTGGGAGGAGAGGTCTGTGGCTTCAGTGGTGTTTGCTTATTTAGATGTACTGCTCTACCTCCCGGGCCTTCTGCCCCGAGTCCACAGGCCCTTGGTCTTCACCCTCTCCAAAGCACACCCTGTAGGTATTTCCCAGCATGGGGACAGTGCTCTGCAGAGTGGTGGGAGGCTCAGATCTCACTGTCTCTTAATGAGCTTTCAAACAGTCCACTTCCTCTCACTGACCCCCATGCCCCTCTGTCCAGTTCCCCCTCCAGAGGAGCACGGTGTCAGCCCGTTTTGAGCCTTTGATTGCTTTGATATAAAGTTAATTTGTTTCTTGACTTATTTAGAAAAAAATTTAATATCCTGGAGTATTTACTTTTCTTTCCAAATTGCCTGCTGTTTTCTCTTCTCCTACCCTGAAGGAAATTAAAGAATGCCTAAGGAAATAGGGGAACAACCTGCATTTGTGGATTAGGAGGCGAAGAGGGTGACACTACCCAAAATGCTCTGCGGATTCAGTTCTGTCCCTGGGCGCCATGCTCGAGGTGGGCCTCACCCAACCTGGGGATGCAGTGCTCCCCTGGGGAAGGCCTGGCAGGGCCAGAAGGGCTGGAGTCTCCTGAGCAGGAGGGCTGGAGCATGCGCATCAAGCCTGGGAAGGCAGTAGCTCCCTCTCCCCACTGCTGGAGCCCCACGAGCTCCCCTACTGCATGAATAACCCTGTGTGTGAACTTGGGGGCAGGTTCGTGGAGGAGGAAGGGTGTTGAGACCGGCCATCCACAGATGGCAGGTCCAGGAGGCTCCCGAGACACACGGGCAGCCAGGAGCAGAGGTGGAGATGAAATCCTGCCAAGGGCACAGTGGCAAGAGCCTCAGCCTCGTGCTGTGTGATCTTAGGAAAATGATGAGCCTCTCTGAGCCTCGGTTTCCTCATCTGTGTGTGGATGGGAGTAAAGTGTCCCCCTAGGCTCCAGGCAGTCAAAGGACTTCCTGCAGAAGCCCCCCACGTGCCATCCAAGAGGAGCTTCATGGGAACACAGACCTCGGGGCTCCTGCTGGGACCCCGTCTGCCCCCAGTGCCAGGTCTGTCCACTCCATGCCATCCCACTGAGCAGTGGCCACAGTGCCCACACCTCTCAGGGACAGCTGCCCCTCTTCCTGGAGGATCCCCTCGCATGTGGAGATGACTGTGGCTGGGACAGTTCTCCATGGCAATGGAGGATTGGCAGGTGCAGCTCAGAGGGAGCAGGGAGGGGAAGCAGGTCCTTGCTGTTCTCTGGGTCCTGATTTGAGCAGGTCGGAACTGGGACCAGGTGTGCCAGCGCTGAGCCTGTCTTGCCAGAAGGGGTCTGCAGGCCCTGAGGATTCCAGAAAGGGACCCTCAAGGCTCAAGAATGAAAATGATAAATTTTGTTTTCAGCTTAACATGAGTCCAACATTTAAAAAATGTTTTAACCTGGAACTTGTAGAATTTAGACTAGCATAAAAGATACAGGTAATTTTATGATAAGAGATACTTAGGCAACGATATCATAAATGGTATTCAAAGCACCTCTGTGTGCTGGGGGAGCAGCCACAAACCATTTTCCCCTCCACGGAACCTGGTGACTCCCAGATTTGAGAAACAAATCCCTGCTGATTTTGCAGCATCTGGTGTACTCTCTTGTGAGCCCACCAATGGGCCAACAAGTGAAGAGGGTTTTCCAGGGAACTTGAGGTTGAGACCATTGTATGGCCATTTTACACTGAATAACGTGAGTGTGAGTGTGAGTGTGAGTGTGTGCACGCGCATGTGCGAACATTCCTATTTGGGGGTTGCTGGCAGCAGAATCCCCAGGTGAAGGCCGTGTAAACATCCACAGGGCCTCTCGCGCCCCCAGTTCAGATGCAGCCCATCTGGGGTGTTACCTGAGTATGCACATTTTTAAAAATTATTTGTTTTAATTTTTGAGTTGCAGATGGACACAACACCTCTTATTTATTTTTTATGTGGTGCTGAGGATTGAACCCAGTGCCTCACACGTGCTAGGCAAGCGCTCTACCACTGAGCTACGACCCCAGCCCCAGTATGCACATTTCTAACAAGTGTCCAGGAGATGGTGATGGCCTTCCTTAGAGCTGATGGGAGGCAGGAGTGAGATCAAGTGTGTCATTGATCAACTTGCTCTGGAATCCCGGTAAGTGCTCTGCTCTATCTGGTCTCCACATTCCCCTCTCGTAGGATGAGAAGTTTGAAGAAGTCTAGAGCCTCATCCCAGAGCAAGGATCAGACCCGAGTCCGCCCCACCATAAGGGGTCTAGTCCCTGGTGCTTCCTGTGTGGAACCTCATGTGCACCCAGGAAGCATCCAGGGGACCCCAGTGTTAGGCTTCACTCCCTGCTTTGGGACACAGTTGGCAGCAGGAGAAAGGCAGACTGCCAACTTCATCTCCCATCTCTACTGGGTGACCTTGAGCCAGGGACTCCTTTCCAAGCCCATTCTGATGTGGGAGGGTCACTGACAAGTCAGCGAGAAGCATGGTCGTCTGCCTGTCAGGCTTAGCAAGTGGAACTGGGAGGAGCTGAAGTGATGGGCAGAGTGGTGCTGCATGGGCCACCCCTTAGGCGCAGCGGGCGCGGTGGGGCCTAGGGGAGCAAGTGGAGTCCAGAGAATGGGCGGAGCTGGGGGCGGAGTCAAGTGGAGCGTCTGGAACCCGTGAATGGGTGGAGCTGGAGGGGCCAAGAGGGCTGAGTGGAGCCCAGTCCCTAGGAGCAGCGGGCGGGCATGGCTAGTGGAAGCTCCTGGGAGGCACAGCCCACCCAGGGCTCCTCAGGTGAGCTCAGTGGGGGACTGAGGAGCCTCTCAGGTGAGTGAGGGTGTGGGGGTGCGGCCTCAGGAGGCTAAGGGAGCGGGGGAGGCGCATGTGTCAGAGGTTGCTGTGGGACCAGTGGGGAGCAGGGCCTTTGTGTTCCCACATCTGAAATGTGACCTTAAGAGTCTGCTCCTGGGCCTCAGTTTCCCCACTTACACACAAGGCCATGGAGGGAGGCTGAGGACGGTGGGCAGCCTTAGTCCGTCCCTCTCACAGGATGCTGTGGACTTCCATGTATTCAGGTGGAGTTTCTGGGGCGGGTCCTGGGAGTGGTGCCTTAGAGACTTTGGTTTTGGGAGTGAGCACTGTCTCAGCGTGTTCACAGAGACTTGACACGTTCTCCTGGTGCCTGCTGTGTAGACTGTGAGACCTGGAGGTCCAGATAGGGTAAGCATGTGGTGTGACTGTCACTCACTGCAGCCTGGTCCAGACCCCACGGTGCACCTCACTCACCCACAGGCAGGGTCTTCCTGGCTCCTGGGCTGGGAGAGAAGCACAGATGGGGAGGTGGCCCTGACCCTGCCAGGGCAGACTTTGGGGACTCACTGTATCTGTAGAGCAGGACAAAGAGTGACGCCTGCCTCTCAGGCTGGTGTGCTGCAAACCCAGCTTCGTGATTCTCTAAAAGATTGAGCATCTGTGGGGTACGTGAAAGCACCCAGAAAAACCACTCTGGATGCGGGAACTCATGCAAGAGATTTTATTAAGGGGACAGGCAGAGTGTCTGCCCAAAAGGGTGAGAGAGAGTGAGAGAGAGGCAGATGACCCTCTGGTCATCAGGGCTGGGAGAGAGAGAGAGAAAATGGCAGGAGAGCTATTCTTAAGTATTGGAATTTAATGATGAGTGGACCAATGGCTGGCTAGGAAGTTCACCTTGTGATGAATTGGGTTGTAAAATAGTTGTGTGTGGGTGTGTGTGTGTGGGGGGGCAGAATACTGGCAGCATCAAAATGGCCTGATGCCAACATTCCTCCCTTTTTGTTTTTATAGATACAGGGGGTGGGACGATGGTCTTTCTCCTGTAGCTTCTTCCTGATGGTTAGGGGTGAAGAGTCTCATTCCTTTGGAGCTTCCTCAGTGGCCAGCAGGAGGTGGTCGCTGCTATCGAGGGGAATACAGAGGTCGTTGTCCTGTGAGAAATGATTGTACTTGAGCATGTTGGGCCAGGGCAAGCTGAAGGCAGATATCACTGGAGTGAATCAGTCTTTCACCTGCACACGGAATGAGTGGCACGGTTGGATGGTCTCGTCTAGGTTGTTGAGGTAGACAGGAGTGAAAAGGGAGCACAGGAACGTCTTGGTGTCTGGGTGGCACTGCTTCATGACCAGTGGGATCTGGGTGCCCACTGCTCCAGCATCTCCTTCATGGTCTCATGGCCCAGCAGGTTGGGCAGCCGCATGTTCTGGTACTCAGTGCCATAGCACAGCTGAAGGTTGGCCAGGAAGGGTTTGCAATTGCTGTGCTTGTAGAAGTGAGGCTGGCCGAAGAGGAAGAGCCCGCGCCCTGAGCCATCGCAGCAATGTAAGATGAGGATGAGCAGCAGCAGCGAACCAGGACCCTGAGGCATCCTGGGCATGTGACCCCCAAAGGGCAGAGAGAGCTGAGCTGGGGAAGCGAGAGATAACCAGAGCTTGCGCTCGACCCAGACCTACTCACTCCATTAGGCATGGCGTGTGGGCTAAAAGCCACATAGGTGGTCTGAACACACAAAGCTGGGAACTGGGAAGACAGAGCAGGTGAGGCACTGCAAGTCTGCATGCAGCTCTGGGGGGTTCCGACCCAGGGGAGCAGAGAGAGGGAGCAAGAAGGAGAGAGAGATAGAGAGAGAAAGTAAGCCAAAAGTAGGTGTTCGGGTTTGCAGGAAGAGCAGGTTTAGTGCGCAAGAGAAAACTTGAAAATGAAAAGTCTCCTTCCACTTGCCTGCTTGTTCACAGAAGTTGTATAAGTCCTGTAAAATATTGGGGACCAGGGTGTCATTAATTGGCCATTCTGGATTGATTACCTAAAGGATACTCTGACCAAGTATCTTTAAACAAGTAAATAAGTTTTGATGGCTCTAGGTCAGGGATCAGGTGAAGGGATTTAAGATTTTCTAGTAAAAATCCCAAGGGTGAATCTACTGAGATGGAAGTCCTAGATCCCATGGTGGGGACTGAGAAACAACCGAGTCAGTGTCCAAGGCATCCTGAGCTCACAGGCTAGTTGGCTACAGATGAGAAGACAGAATGGTGATGGGGGTTGTCACTCCACCATCAGTGTGTGCTGGGCAAAAGCTGAGAGAATTGAGGACCTGATGTCAGAATTTTTGAGTGAGCGAAAGAGAAGAGGAGCCTCAACCCGAGAGAGAATCTCCACCATAAAGATCAGGGACCCACCCATCAGATAAGGTCAACTAAGGGGGCCAGCCATAACTGTAAAAGTCATGGCTGGGGAAATCCCCACTCCTCAGCTGCCTCAGGAGTGCTGAATGATCAATGGTCACGTCTCAAGTCAGCAGGGGAGTGTTTCATTCAACCTAGGAAAAACTCACCAATCTGAAGGCTGGTGGTGGATGTGGTACCAAGTGTCTGGGCGAATGGAAGGTGACAACAGCGTCTGGCGGGGGGTGGGGGTGGTGTGGTCTGGGGCATCAGATGATTCCACTCACCTAAGTGGCAGTAGAAGAGCCCATCCCGGGTTTTGGCACCAATGAAAAGTGAAAAGGCATCCAGAAAAACCACTCTGGATGCGGGAACTCACGCAGGAGATTTTATTAAGTGATCAGGCAGAGTGTCTGCCCATGGGGGCGGGGGGGAAGAAGAGATGGATGGCCAGAGTGTCTGCTCTCAGGTCTGGGGCAGGGGAGAGAAAATGGCAGGTGAGCTATTCTTAAGTATTGGAATTTAATGATGATTGGACCAATGGCTGGCTAGGACGTTTGCAGGCTGATAAGCTGGGTTATAAAACGGTGTGGGGTGGGGCAGAATACTGGCAGAAGCACACTGGCCTGATGCCAACAGTGGGGACCTAGGGTTTTGACAGTGTCCTCATGAAGACGTTCATATGGAAAAATATTCTTTTTTTTTTTAAGTGAACACTATTATGTGGGAGACTCTGTTCTAGAGAGTCAGGGCTGAGATAGAAACAAATCAGGCAGGAATCCCTGCTCCCTTCTGGGAGGGACCTGCTGCTCCATGGATAGAATTCTGGCCCAAGAATTCAGGCACTGAACAGGTATTAGACACTAGAGGGCGCCAGAACTGCAAGGCGCTAAACAGGCCTGACTCCTTAAGGCGTCTGATCTGAGCGCATCCTTGGCTGTTCCCACTGCTGAACTATTCTAAGACCCACCTCTCATCATGTCACTTGGCTGCCCTAAACCCTTTCCTTCCTGTGAGACAAGGACTACTTCAGGAGCTGGCCCTCGCCTACTTCTCCAGTTGCATCTCCCTGTTAATCCCCCAAATTTCAACTCACACCTCATGGTACTCCCTGTGCTTGATGTGATATTTCTTCCTTGTTAGAAGGGCTGAGCTCTTTATTCGACACTAGGTGGCGGCAGAACTATTCTTAAAACTACTGAAGTCCACCTGCCTTGGGCTACCTATTCCCTGACTTGGTTACTGGAACTTTTAGGAAGCCTTTAGCACTTGTATTAAAATCTGTAACTATTTTTAGCATAACCCAATGATTTTTATGCATGGAATTCATTTTCCCACTAGGAAAGTATTATATTCACTACCCGGAGGGTTTTCTATCTATCATCTACTTGGAGAGCAAAACACACAATTAGATTCCCAAGTGAGATAAGGGTCTGAGTTCAGTCATAGCCTCTTCAACTATCATTACTGAGATGCTTCTGGAATCTTTGCCAATATTGGGGGCATTTCCTTCTCCGTTTTGGACTCTGATTTTTATAAGCCAAGAAATAGAATTCAATCAGAAAGATTTCCCCCCTTACGAGTCCCATTTATTTTCTACCCAATCTAATACTACAAAAAAAAAAATCAAATATTTTGCTATGGTTTCTCAGCAACATTGTTTTAATTCAAATGTGTGATCCTGCACACTCCTCCCTAGGAGTGATCATAAAATGAAATTTCATCCAGAATCAAAATAGTGGATGTTACCTGGTCCCTGCTAGCAGGGTGCAAGGGAGCAGGCCATAGTTCATAGAAGAATTTTCTGAAAAGACAACTATTAGGGTGAGGAAAATATTGGAGTGATTAAAATCATATTTCTTTAAAAACTCACCTTTTCCCCCCATTGCTTTATTGAGGTAAAATTGAAGTATAATAAAATGCACATATTTGAAGTATGTAATTTGATCAGGTTTGACATGTAGGTAACCAAAACAATATAAAAAGAATTACCATTACTTTTTTAAAATTTGAAATCATACAGACTGTTTCCTGCACTATTTGTGACATTAGAAATCAATTAGCTTAAGATATATAGAACCCCACCCACATTTCAAGTATTTCAAAAACAAATGGCACACTTATAAATATATCTCTGAGGACAGACAAGAAAGCACAAAGAAAAGAAAATAAAAAATGCTTTGAACTCAGTAATAATAAAATTTTAAAATATCAGGATATCTGGAATTGAACAGTGCTTAGCTGAACATTTATAACTTAAAATGCTTGTTTCAGAAAGAAGCTAGAATATAAGTAAAATTATTTTCAAATTAAGGAGTAGGAAGGAAGAAATAAGAGCAGAAAAAGAAATATATGAAATAGAAAAGAAATAACAGCTAAAATTTGATTAAGAAAACAAGTCTAAACAAGACAAAAGCAAGAAACAAAAATTATTAATGGAATCAAAATAACACAATAGATGCTAAAAATATACTAAGGTAATATTACAATTGTATGCCAATGTATGTGACAGCTCACATAACATGGTCTATGTTAGAGAAGGATCTGTGGGCTGCTGAGAGGTGAGTATTTTCAGTCATTGATGGACAAATATTCTATATATGTCTGTTAGGTCTCAATTATTGACTTAGTTCTATAGTTTCTTTGCTTAGTTTTTGTTTGGAAGATCTATCAAGTTGTGAGAGAGGTGTGTTAAGGTCACCCAGCATTATTATGTTATGGTCTATTTGATTCTTGAAGTTGAGAGGGGTTTGTTTGATGTTCGTAGATGCTCCACTATTTTGGGCATAAATATTATGATTGCTATGCTTCCTTGATGTATAATTCCTGTAAGCAGTATGGAATGTCCTTCTTTGTCCCTTCTGATTAACTGTGCCTTGAAGTCCACTTTATCTGATATGAGGATAGAAACCCCTGCTTGTTTATATGATCAATGTGAATGGCACGTTTTTTACCTTCCTTTCACCTTCAGTCTGGATGTCTTTGCCTGTGAGGCGACTCTCTTGGAGACAGCGTATTGTTGAGTCTTGTTTTTTAATCCATTCTGCCACTCTATGTCTTTTGATTGATGAGTTTAGGCCATTAATGTTCAAGATTATTATTGAGATATGATTTGTGTTGCTGGTCCTTTTGTTTTATTTCTAATTTTTTTTAAAATTTATTTTTTATTTAACTTTTGATTCATTGAACACAAATGGAGTACAGCTATTGTTTCTCTGGTTGTACACAAAGTAGAGTCACACCATCTGTGCATTCATACATGTACATGGGGCAATGATGTCTGCCTCCTTCTGTTATTATTCTTACCCCCCACCCCGACCCCACCCCTCCCTTTCCTCTATGCTCTCTGTCCTTCCTCCATTCTTGCCATCCTTCAACCCCACTTTATGCATCATCATTCACTTATCAGAGAGATCATTTGGCCTTTGGATTTTTTGGGATTGGCTAATCTCACTTAGCATAACAGTCTCCAACATCATCCATTTACCTACAATTTCTTTATTAAATTTATTTATTTTGATTCACTGTACACAAATGGAGTACAGCTGTTGTTTCACTGGTTTACACAAAGTAGAGTCACACCATCTGTGCGTTCATACATGTACACAGGGCAATGATGTCTGTCTCATTCTGTTATTATTCTTACGCCCCACCCTGAACCCACCACTCCCTTCACTCTATGCAATCTATCCTTCCTCCATTCTTGCCCCCCTTCCACCCCACATTATGCATCATCATTCACTTATCAGAGAGATCATTCGCCCTTTCCATTTTGGGGATTGGCTAATCTCAATTAGCATGACAGTCTCCAACATCATCCATTTACCTGCAAATACCATAATTGTATTCTTCTCTATGGCTGAGTAATATTCCACAGTGTATATAGACCACAGTTTTTTTATCCATTCATCTATTGAAGGGCATCTAGGTTGGTTCCACAATCTAGCTATGGTGAATTGAGCAGCTATGAAATGGATGTGGCTGCATCATGTAGTATGCTGATTTTAAGTCCTTTGGGTATAGGCCAAGGAGTGGGATAGCTGGGTCAAATGGTGGATCCATTCCAAGTTTTCAAAGGAATCTCCACACTGCTTTCCAGAGTAGCTGCACCAACTTGCACTCCCACCAGCAATGAATGAGTGTACCCTTTTCCCCACATCCTCGCCAACACCTGTTGTTGCCTGTGTTCTTGATAAAAGACATTCTAATTGGGGTAAGATGAAATCTTAAGGTGGTTTTGATTTGCATTTCTCTTATAACTAGGGATGTCGAACATTTTTTCATATACCTGTTGATTGTTTGTAGATCTTCCTCTGTAAAGTGTCTGTTCATTTCCTTGGTCCATTTATTGATTGGGTTATTAGTGTTCTTCGTGTAAAGATTTTTGAGTACTTTGTAGATTCTGGAGATGAGTGCTCTATCTGAAGTGTGTGTGGCAAAGATTTTCTCCCACTCTGAAAGCTCTCTCTTCACATTGCTGATTGTTTTCTTTGCTGAGAAAAAGCTTTTTAGTTTTATTTACCCCAATCATTGATTCCTGCTTTTATTTCTTCCACTTTGGGTGTCGTGTTAAGGAAATCTGGTTCTAGGCCAACATGATGAAGATTTGGACCTATTTTCTCTTCTATTATGTGCAGGGTCTCTGGTCTAATTCCTAGGTCCTTGATCCATTTTGAGTTGAGTTTTGTACAGGGTGAGAGATATGGGTTTAGTTTCATTTTGCTGCATATGGATTTCCAGTTTTCCCAGCACCATTTGTTGAAGAGGCTATCTTTTCTCCATTATATGTTTTTGGCACCTTTGTCTAGTATGAGATACCTGTATTTATGTGGATTTGTCTCTGTGACCTCTATCCTGTGCCATTGATCTACCTGCCTATTTTGGTGCCAATACCATGCTGTTTTTGTTACTATTGCTCTGTAATATAGTTGAAGGTCTGGTATTGTGATACCCCCTGCTTCGTTCTTCTTGCTAAGAATTGCTTTAACTATTCTGTGTCTCTTATTCCTCCAAATGAATTTCATGATTGCTTGCTCTACTTCTATGAGGTCCGTCATTGGGATTTTAATTGGGATTGCATTGAATTTGTATAGTGCTTTTGGTAGTATGGCCATTTCAACAATATTAATTCTGCCTATTGAAGAATATGGGAGATCTTTCCATCTTCTCAGACTTTCTTTAATTTCTTTCTTTAGTGTTCTGTAGTTCTCATTGTAGAGGTCTTTCACCTCTTTTGTTAGATTGATTCCCCAGTATGTTATTTTTTTTTGAGGCTATTGTGAATGGGGTAGTTTTACTAATTTGTCTCTCAGAGGATGCATCACTTAGGATTAAAAATGCATTAGACATCATTGCCCTGTGTACATGTATGAATGCACAGATGGTGTGATTCTACTTTGTGTACAACCAGAGAAACAATAGCTGTACTCCATTTGTGCTCAATGAATCAAT